>PVHT021183607.1:6443370-6548024 GCA_004024745.2 Catagonus wagneri
ACTGAGGCACGACGGGAACTCCTGTTACAAATACTATATCTCTATCTATCAGACTCATTAAAACGGTACATAAGGATAACCAAATATTATTGTTTTTCTTTATAAAATCATTCAAGCTAATGACTAAAAAATGAGTTAGAATTATGTAGTTACCATTTTGAAACCCCTAATGAAATTATTTATCTAGGTAATAATCAAAATGGCTGACAAAACACTAAGTGTGAAGCTAACAGATTGATATGATTCTGTTGATTTTGTCTGTCTTTTGGAATCCCTAATGAAATTATTTATCTAGGTAATAATCAAAATGGCTGACAAAACACTAAGTGTGAAGCTAACAGATTGATGTGATTCTGCTGATTTTGTCTGGGCTTCAGGCAACAGTACCCTGCATGTTATAGTTCTGTGTGTATTTCATCTTCTTTCTTGGACCAAAAAACCAGCTGGAGCGTACTTTGCTTATGACCATGGCAGAAATGCCAGGGCACAAGACGTACAGGTGAGGTTTCCTAAGAGTTATGTTCAAAACTTTGTCCTCCCATCCCTATCCCCAATTTCATTCATCACATTGCTTAAAGCAAATCTGGAGGGTGGAAAGATACACTGTATTTAATTCAGAGGATTTGTGGTTATATGACAAATGGAGGAAGGGCGAAGAATTGGGTCCTACAGTTCCATCTGCCACAGTGATAATGTTTTATTTCCGTTATTTGCTGGTCTCCAGAGTATTGAATTTATTCCCTAGGATCTTCCAAATGTAATTAACAACTTTTTTAGTATCATTGACAAATCATGGGCTTAAGTTTTTTTTATATCCAATTCAATTTTAGTGATTATTATTATTTTTTTTTCTGTCTTTTTGCCATTATGTGGAGCCGCACCCGCAGCATATGGAGATTCCCAGGCTAGGGGTCTAACAGGAGCTGTAGCTGCCGGCCTTCGCCATAGCCACAGCAACGCGGGATCTGAGCCACGTCTGCAACCTTCACCACAGCTCAAGGCAACGCCGGATCCTTAACCCACTGAGCAAGGCCAGGGATCGAACACGCAACCTCACGGTTCTTAGTCGGATTGGTTAACCACTGAGCCACGAAGGGAACTCCTTTAGTTATTATTATTTTGTTACTCAACTTGTCACTTTTTAGTTTGGCCCCCAAGTCCTTTAGACACAACTCCTTGATAGTTTTTGTGTTTTCTCGAATGAAAATATATTCCAGTTAATAATAAACATTTTCTGTCATAGATCTGAAGTCTAGGGACCTTATTTTCTTTTAATGGGAATGGTTATTTTGAGAATATTATGTGAATTATAGATGTTCTCATTGCTAATGGTTTTATTATTGTTTTCCCACCCTTTTAAATAGATAGATGTAAGAAATACTCATATATATATAATATATATATATTAGTATTTCCAATTCAAACTTTTAATTACAGTTAAGTGAAAATCTCTCTATTTTAAAATCACCTGATTAGTAACCTTAATTCTATCTTCTACCTTAATTCCTGTTTTCTGTGTAACATAGTATATTCCCAGATTCCAGGAATTAAAAGTAGGTCTTTGGGGAGAGGCCATTATTATGCTTACCCCAGTAGATAAGTCACTTTTGGGAAATGTTTTATCTATCCTGAACCTCATTCTCTTCTTTTGTATAATGATCATCTGAGATTATATAGAATCTTCATGAATTAACTCATCCCAGCAAGTCTCAAGAGATAAGGAGAAGTGGTGATTAAAACACTCAGAAAGATTTATTGTTGGAAAAATGGTTCCAGATGATGTTGACATACCATCCCTCACTACAGGCTTACCTGTCTTGAAGAAAAGTTCTGAAGATTAAGAGAGAAAATTTATGAAAACACATAGACACAATAAGGACCCAATATCTACTAGTTTCCTTCCCTTTACATTTTTTTTCTTCCCTTTGTTCCCTTCTATCCATAAAAAGTAACTGAATATTCAAAATATCAATGAAGAGTTCTCTGGATGCCACAAATAAAGTAGTTAAGTTTTTGTCTCAGTCTTGGTTACTGCTAGATATCTCATATCCCTAATAAAGCTGTTTACATACCCAGATTGGTCTTCCTAATCTTGTCGTCAAAAGCCTGTGGATATAATGCTGACCTCTAGGACTCTGCCTGCCATAGACTCATCTTTCATATGCCCCCTTCGCACTCTGTTGAAGATACTGAGATACTTGCCTCACCTTCAAATGTTGATGGTGGCCAGCACTTGACACAAACCTACAGATTTCTCTAATTCCCGAGCATTCCACCTTATCTTTTTACGTAGACCTCCTCAGCTCTGTATTTCCAGTTCTCTACCTCATGCCATGCCACGCTGAGCACATCTGCTCCCAAGATCCTGCCTTATCTGAAACCAGGGACAAGCCATTACACTTCTCTCAAGACAACCCTGATGTCATGGTCTCAAAATTTGATCGTGGTACATGTAGCAGTACCTTAGCAGCATTTAGTAGGGATCAGAGCTTTTATTTTTTTTCCTTATAAATATATTGCTACTTTTATATATTCTTTTTTTTGATATTACTTCCTGATACGTTTGTCCTGATTTTCAGTTACCAAATCATCTAAAGCTCAGACACTAGAGTGATATACTTATTAACCATAATATTTCAGTCTTGCTCTACCATGGCCAAAAAAGTAGCAGGAAACGGAAGAATAAATATGGTCCAGTCTTTAAAGTTGTCTTTGGAACTAAAATCATTCAGAAAGGACAAAAGCAAAAGGACGTGAATGATGTGCATGCATTCACAATTGAATGGATTCAAAGCATATCTATGTCATTTGCAACATGCTCACAGTTGGGAGGCAAAGATACTGAATGGTATCTTCTGAACTGAGAAGGGACTTTGAGACTGAAAAATGAAGCAGGCAGTTCCATAAAGTCTCTTGTGGGGAACTTAGACACAGAGAAGAAGGACCTGGTGGACCATGATCCAGAGGTATTTGCAGCTGCACTCCTCACCACAGAAAGGAAAATAGGGGGATTTAAAAGGGTCAAAGCTAAAATAAGGAAGAGCACATTCACACCACTAGGAAACTGCAATTTATCCTCCCCCTTGGGTTCTCATGACCTCTAACCATGTACATCAGCAAAAGGCATACTTCCAGTTTTCATACTAGATGAAGACAAGGGTAAAAAGGGAACTTATCTGGCTTGATTGCATTCCATGTGAGTAGAGTAGACTAAATCTCAATCATGCAGAAATGGGAGGAGATAGGACAGCGGGCTTAAAATAGAGCTGACACAATGGAGTCAGTGCAGTTCAGCCACATACTAGCCATGTATTTATGAAGGGAAAAAGTCACAGATTTCCTCTTAGAGGACTTACCTGTTCCTGATGAAACAAATAGTAGTACAGTGACTATAAATACATGTAAACATTTCAAGGATGGCAAATATTATCAAAGATGTTCCATGCATTATGAACAGGTAACAGTAAGAACAGATCTTATGGCCAGAAGGGACTGATTAACGGAAGTTGTAAGAAAGAGCAGTAGATAGTCTAAGACATAATTTAATTTAAAGTGGTGATATAAATGCTATTAAGAAAATATAAGCAGAAAAAGGAAATAGCAGTGGAAGGAAATTTAGTGTGGCCAGGGAAGTCCTCTCAGAGGACACATTTGAACAAAAACATGAATGTCATGAAGAATGAGCACCATATTAATATGAGGGAAAAGTGTTCCAGGCAGGGGAATGGTAAGTGAGCAGATGGAGGTGCGCGAGAAATGGCTCTGAGGTAGCAAGATTTAGGAGTGTTTAAGAAAGGATAAAAGGATCTATGATAATGTCAGAAAATCAATGAAAGACACAAGATTCCTAGACATTTATATCATGATCAAGATTTTGGTGTTTTACCCTAAAAGCATTAGAAAATCATTATGGTTCTTAATTTGGCTTGTGTGCACGTGGGAGAAAAGAAAGGAAAATCTGAGCTCACTTATATCTGTAAAAGAAATAGCTGAGTTATGAGGAGTCTTTTAGAAGCAGCAACAGTAGAGGTTGGGAGACAAATTGAGTTTTTACACCAGTCAAGGTAGGAGATAACAACTTGTGTTAGAGAGACTGGGCTTGGGGAAAAGATGGAATTAACTATTCCTTTAATCTAGAATCTCATATAGGATCAAACTGCATTGACTTATCAGTGTCTTATTTTCCTTTAATATGGACTTGTTCCTTACTCTGTCTTTGTCTTTCCTATGTTCAACATTTGTGAAGAGCTGAGCCAGTTATTTTATGGAAAGAACCTGGGTTTGAGTTTGTCCAAAGATAGCTCAGGGTTAGCTCCAAGGTATTCACTGTTGACAGGATTGCAAAAGAAGTGCTACTGTGTCCTTCTCAATGCACTGTGTCAGAAGGCACATGATGGCGCTCCGTCATTATGCAACAGGGCTGGGGGATTGGCGGTGTCCTGGGAGTGCTGGGATATGTGTTTGATCCCCTGCCAGTACAGGGGGTTAAGGATCCGGCATTGCTGCAGCTGTGGCTTAGTTCAAGGCTGCAGCTTGGATCTGATCACCTGATCCCTGAACCAGGAGCTCCGAACGTCTCAGAGTGGGGAAAAAAAAGAGCCACATGATGTAAATTTCTCCTTCTTCCACTGCTGGTGGCACACTTGGTTGAAGTGGTGTCTGCCAAGTGTCTGTACTGTAAAACCACTATTTTTTTCTCTTTGTTGATGACAAACAACTCTATAGATGATTCTTTAAAATAACCTGTTACTCAATAAAAATTCCCACACTTTTCTTATTATTCGTTAATTATTGTTCCTGAATCAGGTATTATTACGATAGATGACAAATGGTAATTTTCTAATGCTATGTTTTCTCCTCTATACATTTGTTGACATTCTATTTAGCAAGTACCCTTTCTTCTCTATGCATGTGTATTTATCTAATCATATAGCTGTAGATTATTTTTACAAGAACGATTTATTTTGATGCCCAATTGTCATAGACACAATTCTAAGCCAAACGTGAAATGATGATAAATGTTGTACAACCTCCTTCTTGTAAATGTGGAGACATTCATGAATATGATGGAATATCATTCTCATAATTAGCTTATGTTTTATGCCACAGTTCACTAGTAAAGGGAGATTATCCTCAATAGGCCCAACCTAAAAAGGAACAGGGGTCTCCCAAGAAAGAAATATTCAAAACATTTGATTTGAAAATTTTTCTATTTTTGGCTTTAAAAATGGAGGAGGCTACATTACGGAAAACATGGGTGGCCTCCCAGAACTGAGAGCAATCTTCCACAAAAAGAAAGCAAGATGGAACTTCATTCCTCTGCAGTTCAAGAAACTGGAGTGATTTTACTAACAACCCGAATGCCTGAATGATCTTGGAAGTCAATTTTTTTTTTTTTGCTTTATTTCAGGACTGTATTTGCAGCATAGGTAAGTTCCTAGGCTAGGGGTCAAACTGGAGTTGCAGCTGCCAGCCTATGCCATAGCCACAGCAACATCAGATCCAAGCCACATCTGTAATATACACCATAGTTTGTGGCAGTCCTGGATCTTTAATCCACTGAGCAAGACCAGAGATCAAAACTGCATCCCCATGGATACTGGTTGGGTTTTTAATCCACTGAGCCACAACAGGAATGCCCAGAAGTGAATTCGATTTTTGTTTTTGTTTTTTTTTTTCCTAAGCTAAGCTTTGAGTTTTGTAATTTATTGTTTTTTGTTTGTTTTTATAATGATTTTTATTTTTTCCATTGTACCCGGTTTACAGTGTTCTGTCAACTTTCTACTGTACAGCAAGGTGGCACAGTTACACATACATGGATACATTATTTTTTCTCAAATTATCATGCTCCATCATAAGTGACTAGATATAGTTCCCAGTGCTATACAGCAGGATCTCATTGTGTATCCATTCCAAAGGCAATAGTTTGCATCTATTAAGCCCAAATTCCCAATCCATCCCACTCCCTCCCCCTCCGCCTTCCCTTGGCAACCAGAAGTCATTCTCCATGACCATGATTTTCTTTTCTGTGGAAAGGTTCATTTGTGCCATATATTAGATTCCAGATATAAGTGGCATTGTATGGTATTTGTCTTTCTCTCCAGAAGTGAATTCTTACATAGATTCTCCAGATATGACTACAAACTGACCAAAAAATGAATGAGGGATCCTGAACAGAAACCCAGCTAAGCCTGGACTTCTGCCCTAAAAACAAACAGATGTGTCTTGTTTTAAGTCTTAAGGCTGTGGCAACTTGTCATACAATAACAGAAAACTAATGTACTCAAATCATTCCGTATTCGGCCAGCAGGAAGCCTTACAAGGAAATCAGCCTGCCCTTCAGATGGGAGTCATCATTCTGAAAGTTCTTCATTATTTTCAAACACAGAAGCGCAACAAACACACACACACAATACACATGCACACAGAGAGCATTAAAACAATGTTTAATGTATGGTTTATTTCACAGATAAGTTTAGTGCTATTATACTTTTATGTGACTTTGTGTTTTTAGCAGGACATTTTTAGGGTCATCTGTGGTGTGTTACATTTATGTAATTCACTTTTTTCATTGTTATGCATCATCCATTTGTAAAATTATACAATAATTTCTTTAAATTAATGAATATATGTCATTTAACTTTTAATTTTGTTACAAATACTGAGACCCATATTTGCTGATCCTCTTGTCACTGTCTCTAGGCATTTATCTAGGACTCTAATTGTTGGGGCAAAGTATGTGTGGGGCGCAATGACCAATTGTGCAGCAAAGCAGTTTTACTGCTGTTCCACGTCTTTGTCAGTATTGGTGGGATTGACTGGGGGTTTGAGGTTGGTAGATGAAAAGTATTACATTTAGAATGGGTAAACAACAAAGTCCTACTTGTATAGCACAGGGAACCGGTATCCGGTCTCCTTAGATAGACCATGATGAAAAAGAATAATAAAGCATATGTATATAATAACAAGTATATATATATGTATGTATGTATAACTGAGTCACTTTGCTTAACTGTAGAAATTGGTACAGCATTCTAAATTAGCTATACTTTAATAAAAATTTAAATTAATATACATTGGTTCTATCAAACATTTTAATCATTATGAATCATGTGAGTTTATAAAACTATATCTCCTTCTTGTTGAATTTATATTTCCTGGCTTTAATGAGACTGAATGTAAGTTAATAAGTTGGTTGTCCATTTGTATTTCTTATTTTGTGAAAGTCTTTTTAAGTCTCTTGCCTTATTTCTGTTGCCTTGTTTGTCTTTTCCTATTGCTATACAAGTTATTTATGTTGTCTGAATTTGGTTCCTTTGCCTTTCATATCTTGCAAAGCTGTTTTTCTACTTTCTTCCCCCTGTTTATTTTTTAAATTAATATCTCCATTGTGTATTTTTTAGACTGAATTGTGTCCAACCAAAATTCATATTTTGAATCCCTAACCCCCCCCCCCCATGTAACTGTATTTGGAGATAGGGTCAATAAGGAGGTAATTAAAGTTAAATGAAGACATAGGGGTGGAACCTTAATCCAGCAGTGCTTGTGTCCTTATAAGAGGAAAATATACCAGTTTACCCTATCCTTGTACACACAGACAGAGAAAAGACCGGGGAAGGACATAAAAATAAGGTGCCACCTTCAAGTCAGGGAGAGGGGTCCTTGCAGAAACCACTTGGTACCTTGATCATGGACTGCTAGGCTCCAGAACTGTAAGAAAATAAAATTCTGTTTAAGCCACCAGTCTGGTTATGGATATCTATTTTTGGCAACCCAAGCAAACTAATACAGTATCTCTTCATGAATGGACATTTTTCAATTTAATTTACTCAGATTCGGAGTTCCTCTCGTGGCTCAGTGGTTAATGAATCCGACTAAGAACCATGAGGTAGCGGGTTTGATCCCTGGCCTTGCTCAGTGGGTTAAGGATCTGGCGTTGCAGTGAGCTGTGGTGTAGGTTGCAGATGCGGCTCGGATCCCACGTTGCTGTGGCTGTGGCGAAGGCCGGCAGCTACAGCTCCTGTTAGACCCCTAGCCTGGGAACCTCCATATGCCACGGGTTAGATAAGGCAAAAAGACCAAATAATAATAATAATAATAATTTAGTCAAATTCATCAACAATTTCCTCTATATTGAAAAACTTTTTAAAATTTTCTTAATTTTTTCCTAACTTTTTAAAAGTTTTCTTTAATTTGCACCTGTGGCATATGGAAATCCCCAAGGTAGAAGCTGAATTGGAGCTGCAGTTGCAGGCCTACACCACAGCCACAGCAACGCCAGATCCTTAACCCACTGAGAGAGGCCAGGGATCAAACCCACATCCTCATGGGATACTTTATCAGGTTCTTAACCCACTTAACCACAACAAGAACTCTATATTCTTTCTATTTGACTTTAATTTACCACATTTTATCTCATAAGCATATGTTCTATATTTTGCTTCAAATAATTTAACCTCTACCTTTTAAGTTTAAGGATTTATTCCACCTAGAATTGTATTTTATATAATGTATGATAAAGATATTATATTTGATATATTATGTAAAATGTATAATCATATAGTATTTAATATATATTATATTCATTATCACATATACTTAATTTTTACATATAATTTTAATATGAATGACCAATTGCTTCACTCTGTCAGCTCAGGCTGCTATAATGATACACATAGGCTGAATGGCATAAATAACAAACATTTATTTCAAACAGTTCTAGAAGTTAAAAAGTTCATGATCATAGTGATAAAAGTGATTAAGTTGGCAGCAGATTTGTTTACCTCTTCCTGGTTTTTAGCTGGCCACCTTCTTGATGTCTGCACACATAGTGAAGAGAGAGAGTGGTGTTCTGGGGGTCTTTCTTTTCTTGTAAAGACACTGACTCCATCATCAAGACACCACCACTCTATCCTTACCTAAACCTGAGTGTCTCCCAAAGGCCCCACTTCCAAACATAATTACATTGGTGGGTTAGGACTTTAATGCTAATTTGTGGGGCACAGTCATTCAGTCTATAATACAGACTTATTTATTAAATATTTTATTTTTAATCTAATTCTATGCTGCTCTAGTTACTTCAGTTTTATACTATGTCTTGGTATCTGGAATGCATAGCTGTCTCAACTTTTTCTTCATGAAAGTCTTGTGGTTTTTGTTGTTTTTACATAAAATTTGGTATCAGCTTCTCAATTCCACTAAAATTCTATTGGAATTTCAACTGTGATTAAATTGATGCACAGATCAATACAAAGAGAATGGTCATATTTTTATAATGACTATCAATAAACATTATGAACCTTTCCATTTTTTTTATAATTTTCTCTAGAAGTCTGGCACATCTTAAGTTAATTCTCAGACACCTTATAATTTGGGATGCTATTGTAAAGAGAACTATTTCCTTTAATATTTTTCTGAGTTATGCTGGTATATAGAAATATAATTGATTGTGTATATTGATCTTGCATTTCACAGCCACATTGCTGAACTCTCTTATTTATTACAAATAATTTTTCCGTAAGTGCCTTTTGGTTTTCTACGTAAACAATCATAACATTTGAAAATAATTTGTTTATGTCTTTCTGATTCTCTGCCTTTAATTTCTCTTTTCTTACCTTACTTTGCTGGCCTGGGATATCTAGCATGATGTTGAGTGTAAATGATAAGAATGGGCATTGTTGTATTATTCTTGATTTTTTTTAATGTTATTTATTTATTTTTTGCCGCACTTGGGGTATGCGCAAGTTCCCAGGCCAGGCATCTAACCCCGTGTCACAGTAGCAACCCAGATGACGATTCCAGAACCTTAACCCACTGCATCAAGGGAACTCTGCCTTATTCTTGATTTTAAAGTAAATTCTTTAAAATATCAGTCCATGTGGTATATTATTGTCTCCAGTTTCTGTTTCCCTGTTGCTTCTCTTTACCATGTGATTAATAGTAAGAAAAACATATTTGGTCTTCATCTCATCCCTAGCACAGAACTCTTAAAACACCTGGAATTTTCTGTGATGAGAGCCAAAAAAAATGTCATTTAAAGGTTATTTTAATGGAGATACTTTCGGAAAATACCTAAGGATAGGGGTTAGTTGCCAGAAGAACCAACCATGTGATTAAAGCTGTGGAACCTTCATACTCATCTCTCTGACCTCCATGATGGGAGAATGCCAGGAAAGTGAGTTTAATTACCAATGGTCAACGACTTAATGAATCATGCTTATGTAAGTAAACCTCCACAAAAAACCCCAAAATGATGGAGTTCATAGAACTTCTGGATAGGTGAACATGTAGAGATCTGGGGAGAGTGGCATATTTTAGGAAGCATGGGTGCTTCACACCCTTTCTGAGTACGTGCCCTGTGCATCTCTTCCATCTAGCTCTTCCTGAGTTATATCCTTTTATAATAAACTGGTTATCTAGAAAGTAAAATGTTTATGTGAGTTCTGTTAACTCCTCCTGCAAATTAATTGAACCCAAGAAGGCAGTTCTGGAAACCTCCAAGCTATAGCTGGTTGGTCAAAATGTCCGGTAAAAACCTGGAATCTGAAGCAAGGGGCAGGGTGCAGTCTTGTATGACTAAGCCCTTAACTTGTGGGATCTGGTGCCATCATAGGTTGGTAGTGTCAGAAGTGACTTGAACTGTAGGACACCAGCGGATTTCTGAGAGTTGCTTGGAGTGGGGAAAGAACCCACAGGTCATATTTGGTAATCAGCATCAGAAAATTTCATTCTGTTTCTTATTTAATAGGATTTTTTTATCATATACTAATATTATACTTTACTAAATATCCTTTTTGTATCTATTGAGATGTTCTTAAGGCTATTTTCTTTTTTATTAGTTTATATAATAAACTACCTTAATACATTGTTTACTAATAAATTAAGCATGCACTTATGTGATAAATCCAACTTAATAACATGCTAATATTTGATTTACTAATATTTAAGTTAACTTTTTTTTTGCCTCTAGTAAGATGTATTTGCCTGTAATTCCCCTTCTTAATATTATGGTTATGTTAGGACAATTGAAGCAAACTGCTCCCTAAGTATTGTTTACTTATGAAAGATGGCCTCAACACCCTACTTTCAGCACTTAGTGACAGGCATATAGATAGTTTTGCTTTGTTCTTTTACTGTGGACACTAGTGACTCTGCCTGAGGACTTTTTCTGCCAATTGAAAGCCGGTAGATCCACTCAGAAGATAAGGCAGCTATCCTGGAGAGTAAATGCCATTTGGAACAGCCCTCAACTAATAACATATGGATGTCAGTATATGTGTATACTGGGATATATACATATATATGTATATATCTCAGTTTCCTTTCTCCTAGATAGGAGAATTTAGAGTCATTGACCATATAACCAATCAGAAGTTTCTCCTGGAATCAGGCTCAGTTGCCCGCAGGCATTCTGCTCACCCACTTACTTTATTTGATTTCTTCTCCTTCCCATCTTCCTTTCCCATCCTCTTCAGTGCTTCTCGGAGTCAGTGTTCAAAGAAACTGCTTCACACAAATCCTTGTCTCAAGGTCAACTTCTGGCAAATCCTTAGATAATAACACTCAAAATGTAAAACTATCTAGATATGTTTTCTCTTTGGAAGGATTCTTAAGTATTTCAAAATGTTAATGATTTTGAAAATATATTTCAATTTATAATAGGATCCTACCTGGTTATTCATATTTTTTATAATTTTTTTTTCCATGACATATAAGTTTTCAAATAGATTGGATTATTTGCTCCTAATGTTGTGCTATTAACTTTTTAAAATCTCTGCTACTATTCTGAGGGCATTTCTTTCTAACTTAACACTTGACTGTCATTTTTACCCTGTTTTCTTGGTCACTATTACCAGAAATTTGTTGTATTAATCCTTTTAATGAATCCATTTTTAGTTTTATGATTTTTCTTGGTTTTGTCTTTATTTTTATGTTATTGATTTCTGCTTTCTTTTTTTAAAATTTCATTTTTATTTTCTTTGGGTTTATTCTAAATTTTTTTCTAATACACAAATATGTAATATAGTATATTTTTTTATGTTCAGCCTTCTTTTTGGTAATCTAAGCATTTAAGACTATTTCCTGTAATTACCAGTTATTCATCTCACAAGGTTTGATATGTAGTTTTTCACTGTTGTTTTTCGAAAGTATATTAAATAACCACTGTGCTTTCTACCTGGAATTTTGCCTTACTTAAAAATTTACTTTAAAATTTTTATGTAGTATTATATTATTTTCCTGGCTTTGTTTTTTGTCTTTCATTATTGGTTTTTAACAAGTTGTATTATCATCAGAGAATATGCCGTATTCTTTGACAAATGTTGAGATATGTTTTAAAAAGTATTTCAGGATCATTTTTAATAAAGGTTTCAAATAAACTGGAAAGAAACTGTGTTCTTCAGTTGTTGGATTCAATGTTATTTGTATGTCTATTCTATCAAGTTTTCAAATGTGTTGTTCAAATATCACATAATCTTATTTAATTTAATGATTGTTCTATGATTGTTAATATGCTCTTACATTTTGATGATAAATTTACTCGCGACAGCTTTGTAAATTTTTATTTTATATTTTTTAAAGCTGTATAATTAGGTACATATAAATTTAGAATTGTTATATCTACTTGGAGAACTGAAACCTTTCTGTAGTGGCACAATTTATCTCTAAATTGTGTATGTGTGTGTATATTGCTTTTTATGGGCACTCTTGCAGCATACGGAAGTTTCCAGGATAGGGGTCAAATTGGAGCAGCAGCTACCATTTTACGCCACAGCCACAGCAATATGGGGCCCAAGCCACGTCTGAGACCTACACCACAACTCATGGCAAAGCCAGATCCTTAACCCACTGAGTGAGGCCAGGGATGCATGCATGACCCTGTGGATACTAGTCAGGTGTCATTACCACTGAGCCATGATGGCAACTCCCTACAACATTATATTTTATCTGATATTACTATAGCCAAATCAGCTGCCTTTTGATTAATATTTTCCTGATGTATTTTTTCAATTTTTTTTCATATTTTCTGTGTGTTTATATCTTAAATAGTTCTCTCCTAAAAAGTGTATAGTTGTATTTGTCATACAATCAGGAAATGTTTTATTTTAACCTGAGTGCATAGTTTATTTATTGCAATAAATTATATATTTAGGTATAGTTGATTTTATAATACTTTCAAGATTCCATATTTCTTTTGTGTTTTCTTGACATTGTTATTGATTTATAGTTCTTTTAGTGGTTTAAAAATTCTATTTCTGCTTACTCTAGGAAAAAATTAAAGTCTATTTATAATAACAGTGACAAAAGTTAATACATTAAAATAAAATCTCTGGTCACTGTAAATTAGCATAACAATTGCTGATAGTTTCAATGGTATTTGCACCTGTGGATTTCTGGTCCTATTTTATTTTAGAGCTCTTAGGATTTTTACTATAAAACAGTCAAGGATGCTGTACTGCAGTAATACAAAGTCAAACCTCATTTAAAAAGATCGAAAACAAGTACTTTACAAAGAATATATGGAGATGTTTATTAAGAATATTAAAAATGATCGACATTATTGGTTATCAGAATTTAACCACCATGAAAAACATTTACAAAGTGATCAGAATAGCTAAAATTTTTAAAATGACTAAAACACCAGATATTGGACAGGATGCAAACAACTAGAACTCATAAATATTGTTGAAAACATTCTGGCAGTCTATCATAAATCTAAATTTACATTTTTGGATCCTCTAGTCCAGTAATTTACCCCTCCACATTTACTCAAAAATAAATGAAAACATACGGGCCCCAAAATTCTTACATTAAAAATATTTAGCAACTTTACTGCCAGTCATAAAAATCTGGGGATTTCCCATTGTGGCTCAGCGGTAATGAACCTGACTAATATCCATGAGGTTTAGGGTTTGATTCCTGGCCTCACTCAGTGGGTTAAGGATCTGGCATTGCCGTGAGCTGTAGTATAGGCTGGCAGCTGCAGCTCCAATTTAACCCCTAGCCTGGACACCTCCATAGGCTGTGGGTGTGGCGCTGAAAAAAGCAAAAGCAAACAAAGAAACAAACAGGCAAAAAACAGAGAAACAAAACTGGAAGCAGCCCAAGTGTCTATCAAGAGGAGAATAAGTACACAAAAGGTAATATAATTATTTAATGAAACACTATCTAACCATAAAAAGGACATATTACTAATATGTGGAAAAATATGAATGAACTTCAAAAACATACTGAGAGAAACCTTACAGAAATTAATACATACCATATGTATCTCTGTGTGAATCTCTAAATAAGGTATAACTAATTTATGATGAAAAAAAACCAGGATAATGATTACCTCTTGAGAATGGGGGCAGGCTTTCACTGGGAAGGGATGTAAGTGTTTTCCTTGAGATGATTATACTGTTCTATATCTTGATACAGGTTTACATTACATGGATGTATGCTTTTGTCAAAATTCAATAAAACTCCATTTAGGGTTTGTGCGTTTCTTTGTATGCAAAGAATAAGAAAAAATGGAACAAGTAAGTTGAACGCTTGTTGATTACATGTGTGCTAGATTATTAAGACAAAGAGAGTTTATGCCCGCATTTTGCTTTGAGTCTCATCAAGGAAATGAGGTAGATGGATGGATGGATGGACGGACGGATGGAGTATAGGGAGATTCTTGTGACATAGTGTGAGTGTTGAACACATAGATGTGTAATTCTTTCACCTTTGCTTTATGTTTCAAATCCATCACAGTAAAATGTTTGCATAGATGGAGAGAATGAAGTGGAGAAAACTTGGAGTTAGATCTCTACCTTTTTTTCACATCTTTTGCTCCCCTACAACCTAACCTGAATATAGCCTATTAAAGGCAAATGATTAAAAATTCAAGTCCTTGCTTTGCTCAGAAGACTCTAGTGGTAGTGGTTTCCCATCTCTTTCAGAACAAAAGACAAACTTAAAAGGCCATACTAAGCGTAAGCCTCCTGAAAAGGCCATACTAGCTGTAAGCCTCCTGTTTTACCTCTTTGATCTCAGCTCACAACATCACATGGGTTGCTCACTCTTATAATCCCCACCAAACTTCATGCTATTTCTCAAGCCCACTCCAAATTTTTTCATTCAAGACTTTATGCAAGATGTTTCCTCCATCTAGACCATTCTTCTCAGACATCCACAAGCTTAGGTCTCTTGCCCCCTCAGGACTTTTCCCATTTGTCACCTTCTCAGGGGGCCTTCTCTAGCCATTCTTTTTATTATTATTATCATCACAGTTGATTTACAATGTTTTGTCAATTTCTGCTGTGTAGCAAAATTTATATATATATATATATAAATGTATGTATATATATACATACATTCTTTTTCTCATATTATCTTCCATCATGTTCCATCACAAGTGATTTGGTATAGTTCTTATCTAAAGTGACTGCCATTCCTAGCACTCAAGCTATCTCCTGCTCCATGTTTTTATGATCCATGTTTTAGCATTTTTCTCTAAAAATGTGCTGTATTTCCATTACTTATCTTGTTCGTTTCTTGATTTCTCCCTTAGAAGGCATACTCCATCACAGCAGGGATTTTTGTGTTTTCCTTACTATTTTGTTTCATTCCCCATAGCATGGCCTGGCACATAGTAAGCACTTTGTCAGCATTTGCAGTGTAAATAAACAATCTGTCATGGCTGTGTGTTAACAAAATGCTTATTAATGAAACATATTGTTTCTTACACCTAACAGAATACGTATGGGCCATCATATTAGAGCATATGTGGTGAAGTGTTGGGCTAAGCTTAAGACTACTTACCACATAGTGTTAGAATTTTCACTTAGTTCTTTGGACTATCCCCATCTTCCCCTTCAAAATGAAGGTGTTGTATGGAGTACACATTGTGGTTCAGCAGGTTAAGAACCAGACTAGTATCCATGAGGATGTAGGTTTGAACCCTAGGCTCACTCAGTGGGTTAAGGATCCTGCATTGCCACAAGCTCCAGTGTAGGTCACAGATGCAGCTCAGATCTGGCAATGCTATGGCTGTGGGGTAGGTCTGCAGCTGCATCTCCAATTCAACCACGAGCCTGGGAACTTCTGTATGCCTTCCATACATGTTTCATATTTTCTTTGCTTTATCTGGGCTTTAAAAAAAAAAAACATAAAGAGAAAACCCACTCACATTAACAAAAAAAAATTCCATCCTTGTATGTGATTTGAGGGAGTGTATTTATACAATCACTATGAAAGATCAAAGGAATAAACCTTGGACCTATCCCCTTATAATTATATGATTACAACATCTTGTGCTTCAGTTTCTTCACATGATAAAGAGATATGTGAATTACACTTACAGTGCAGTGAGTTAAGAATCCAACTTTAAGGGTTCCAGTGACTGCAGAGGTGCAGGTTCGATCCTTGGCTTGGCATAGCAAGTTAAAAGATATGGCATTGCAGCAGCTATGGCTCAGATTCATTCCCTAGCCCAGAACTTCCATATGCCATACGCCATTCCGTATATGGGAATGTATATATATGTATGACTGAGTCACTGTGCTATACAGCAGAAATTGGCACAGCATTGTAAACCAACAAATCAACTATACTTTAATAAAAAAGAAATATTAGAGAGAGAGATAGGATTAAAACAGGATCCATGTAACAAGGTGTTCTTTTTGTTTATTGTTGTGAGATAGAATCACGTTACATTCCATATAAAACACTTAAAATCATGATTATCACATACTAAATATTCCGTAACTGATTGCTTTTACCTTTGTTACATATTTTAGGGTTCCTAGTCTAAATGTCGTTCTTAAAATAGTCTATTCAATCATATATTATGAAGAGACAAAAAGAATTATGTTTAGTATCATCCAAAATATAAGCAGAGATGAGTTTTAGAAAAAGATACAAATCAGTTGCTAACTTCCTCCCTGCTTGGTTCCCACACCTCCTTCCTGCCCCTCCAGCCACTACTGGTATATCTTATCACCAGGCTCACATATGTGACAATGATAAAAAGGTCTGTGCTGGAAACAATATAGTGGGTAATAAATCAAGGCTGGGAGGGGGAGTACCAAGCAGGATGGGAGGAGGGGGAATGGCATTGTGAATAATCAATGCAACAGACTCTGTAAGAACATGGCAAAACATCTTACTTAACATGCTTAATAAAGTTGGAGAGGGGAAAGCAGTGATAATATGGAACCAGGCTGTCAGATTGCTGGAGAGCCCTTTACTCATACAGCCAGAGCAGGGAGAAGAAGGGGGTGGCCTCCAGCATACTGGACCCAGCTCTGCCACCTACCCCACACGGTGCCCAATGTCTGGGATGGTGCCCATTTTCTTGCTGACTCCATGCCAGCAATTTCAGGAATAGAGAGGGAAAAAGAACAATTTTAGATGTTTCTAATTGTAATTAAATCAAGGAACACATAGTAATACTGCTGCAGAGCAAAAGGACCCCCTTCCCACTTGGAGCAGCAAGATGGAAAGAATATTCAAAGGTGTTCGGTGGTTTGAAATGAGATATGCTGACACTGGTTCTTTAATGATAGTGCAAGGGAGAATTCCTAGAATATTCTAGTCCAGCTCTCTAGTTTGTAAAAGGAAGGAAATGGGAGTTTGTGGAGAATCAGAACTCACAAAGTCATAGGTGGTATCAGAGCAGAGGCTAGGGCCTTGGTACCCAATGTAAGAAGTTAACTTGCTTAAATGCCTTATACACAGGAGATGTTCCACAAATGGTGGATCACTTTCTCTTTCTTTTAATCCTGACCTTACTCTCTTCTCTTTTCTGCCTCCAGAGCTTAAAAAGAGAAGGAAACAGGAGTACTGGACTGAGAGTCTGAAGATTTCAGTTAGAAAGCTGATTCTTTTACAAACTGATATGATTTGGGGCAAATCACTGACTGGAGACCTCAGTGTTCTCATTTCTAAATTGAGAAGTTAGTTTTATAAGATTTCAAAGCCTTTTATAAGTCTGACATTACTATTATTTTTTTTAATGCCCACCCTTGTGGCATAAGGAATTTCCCAGGCCAGGGATCAAATCCAAGCTACAGTGTGACCTATGCCACAGCTGGAGCAACACTGGACCCTTTAACCTATGGCACCAGGCCAGGGATCAAATCCATGCCTCCACAGTGACCTGAAACACTGCAGTCAGATACTGTTTTTATTGCTTTTTAGGGCCGCACTCACTGCATGTGGAGGTTCCCAGGCTAAGAGTCTAATCGGAACTACAGCTGCCGATCTACACCACAGCCACAGCAACGCCAGATCCGAGCCGCATCTGCAAACTACACCACAGCTCATGGCAACACCGGATAGTTAACCCACTGAGCAAGGCCAGGGATTGAACCCACAACCTCATGGTTCCTAGTCAGATTCGTTAACTGCTGTGCCATGCTGGGAGCTCCCTGCAGTCAGATTCTTAACCCACTGTGCCACAGCAAGGAACTCCTAGGTCTAACATTATTAATTTTAAGCATTCTCATTTTACAATTGAATATGACCTGTCTGCATAATGGAAAAGGGGGAAAAAACACAAAAGAAATAAATGCTACAATATTACAAGTGCATGTCCCTTGATAGCTTTGGATTGTGTGATCGTTAAATTTGGTGGTACCATCTCAGCAAGGCAAACAGAAATGTAATATTTGCTAATTGAGCTATAAAATAATAATTACACTTTGATGTAGAATGCAAAGTCCTCAGCAGTGAGCTCTGATTGTATAAACAGAAGCAGTTATCTGAGCCCAAACCAGATTAGAAGGGAGCCATTCCAATTACATCTGGGTGGTGCTGAATATGTACCTGGCACAGATCGCCTTCTGTATGTGTAAGGATATTCATCTCAGATGCTGCAGGAGAATGAGGAGAAACATGAAGACTCACTGCTCTGAGTGACCTGTGTCTGTGCAGAAAGCTGGAATCTTTTTAACCAGCACCCCAGTCAGGGGAAAGGGGTGGTAAATAGGGTAAAATATTAAGATGCTCTCTAGGAGATGCTCTTATCACTTTCATGAGGGTCACCTGCAGTACTTGATTTAGTAGATTAACTTTTCTCTTGGAAGCATTTCTGGCCCCCAAATTTGTACCAGCTACCTTATTTGGGGACATGAAAACTACCTTCAGGGACTCAGGATGCTGAGGATGGGGTACATGGGCAGTTCTCACACCCTGGCCCAGGTGGCTCTGGCCAGGGGCAGCCAAATGACAGTGAAGTACATCTCAGGCCAGCAAAGTCACCTGGGGAGAATGGACACTGACTCAGCACCTTTGGTGTCTGCAGAGCAGATGGAACATGAAGTGTCATGTCTTCTCTCCAATCTTCAGCAACAATGGAAATCAGAGTGAAACAGCAGTGGATTGACTTATGGAACTGCATGCCAGCTGTGCCCCAGAGAAATAATACCTGGACTGACCTGTACTTTCTCCTCTGGCTCAGCACTTTTGCATGTTTATTATTCCTCTTTTTCTTCTACAATGAGCATCTCCTTGATCATCATCTCCTTAGCATCCTCGAAGATGCATTTTTTTATTTTGTTCGTTTGTTTGGTTTTCTCTTTATTCCCTTGATTCTAGCCTAACAAGTCATCAGGATGAAAAACGATGCTCAGGAGATGATTGCTGATTGAGAAGTTGACTGAAGAGTTGATTGTTTGACTCATTTGGAATAACATGTCCAAAGCTAGTTTACACAGATTTTCACAGAAACTTAGGAGAGAAACTGTTTTATTATCTAGCCAAAAATATGTGAGAATTTTGTTAGGGCTCCTTGTCAGAATATTTTCAATGAGCATTTTATTATACAACAAATTTTCTTTGGAGACCCCCTTCCTCCTGCTTACAGCTCTCACTGGGCTTCTAATTTCAGCTCAAGTTGTGCCTCTACCAGCAATTTCATTCCCATCTCTCTTTAGCCCCCTCCCCAACCAAGTCATATCCATATTTTTTTTTCCAGAAAGCAAAATATAGAAACAAGCATCTGTTTGGACAAAACCAGTTTTCACTTGTGAAAGTGGATGCTTTGTGAAATCACAGCAACAAGAAAAATGTCAGAGAATGGAACCAAATGTTGGAGGGATCATAAAGCCTTCCTGCTGCAGTTGGATGATCTGAGGAAGAGATCTGCCAGAAATTAGACAGGACATATACTGACTTCAGCTGGTCACTGAGCTTCAACACCTCCACATTAGCTTAGACCCCTCTGAGGCTTGATTTCTCACAGTAAAAATTAGGACTGAGAAACTCCTGTCTGTACTTGGTGTTATCAGCAGATACGCAGGATCAACCATGTGATAAAGGGATGTCTGTTTCTTTGTTTTCACACAGTGGTATTCCAAAAGCTATCTCCTCTTTAGTAAGAAAAGTTGTCCAGGCTCACACTTTTAAATAATAATGCTTTAAAAATTTCTCAATTTGATTAACTCTAATTATGTCTGTAACCCACAGGAAAAAAAAGTATGAATATTTTGCTCTTTAGTTTCCAAGTGTTTCCATCTTTATAATTTATTGGCATGAACGTCTTCAGCAATTAATTTGTCTTAGAGGACCTAGACTTCATTTCTGGCATGAAGTTTGGATTACCTTATCCGTTATTACTTGAAAGGATACAAGGTGAAATGTCTGGTGCATGACAATTGAGTTCAACAGACTTCTATTGGTTACCAGCTTCCTTCATTTCCTTTTTTTTTTCTGACTGCACCCACAGAATGTAGGAGTTTCTAAGGCCAGATAATGGAGCCTACACTGGCCCAAGCCCTTGCAGGCACAATGCCAGATACTTAACCCAATGCACCACAAGAGAACTCCTGGTTAGAAATTTTCTATGTGCCAGAACCTAGGCAAAATGAAGAAGACACTGACCTCAATGGTCATCTGTAGTCTTGAAGGACAGATAGGATATTTCACATATTGCAATAGCTGGTCAAAGCAGTGAGACACAGGGGCAGTTGAAATGAAAGCAGAGATTCTGCAGGTTTCAAAGACTTTCTAAAGTCTCTATGGCCCACCTTCAGGTTACCTGTGTGTCTAACCCAACATCCCCACATAGTAAGATTTCCACACATGTTGAACGAACAGTCGATTTTTCAAAACTTTAGGTCTCTTTTTGCCAATGCTGAAAATTATTATACAAACTCTTTGAATTCACAAAACTAGATTCTATGTCTTAAGAGAGAGGTTTTGAAATATCTCAAAAATATTTCAGCTTTCTTTGTAAAAGCAGTTTTAGGGAAAAAACATGTTTTAGTCTATCATGCATCCCATTGCCTTCATCACTCTTAAAGCAGATATTGAATGATGGGAATAATACAATAATTTTTTAAGAGTTTGTATTTTTAGAGATACTAGAATTGTATTTCAAGACATTTATGGTGTAAACACGATGCTTCTTCCTTACTAACTGCCTTTCCTCAGTTCCAGTCAACATAATTCTATCATGAGCTCTGACCTGTACTTTGAAAAAACAGAGATAAAAATTATGTTCTTTGACCTTAAGGAGTTTACATTTTAACAATGTTTATAATGTACAGAGTTATGTGGTTCACATAAGCATAACAGATAACGTTATGGAAATATACCTGATCAAATATATAAGTGGAAGAATATGGAATTTATGTATAATTGCTTCATAAATTGAAGGAAGAGATAGAATTTGGACTGAGTCCTGAAACTCATAAGAGATACATGAAAAAAGTTAGAATGAAGGCATGAATAGCACCAAAAAAGACAGAAATGCAAATTAGCATGATATTATAAGGTCAGAAGAGCAGGTTAAAAGTAAAGTATTCTTTGAAAAAGTGCCTCTTAATTGCACAGGAAAAAGACAAAACTTCTTAGTCAGGATTTAAAATCCTTCAGAATCTAGATCCATCCTGCCTTTCCCGTTTTACTTCTGCATTCCTCAATGGTTAAACCAGTACTGGACTTTCCAATCTATGTATTTTCCTTACTTCTCTCTTCTCTTTGAATGAGAGACTAATCTCTACTTTTTATTTCATTTCTACCAATCAGTAATAATTCATCTTGATAGCACTTACATGAAGGGTTCTCGTCCTCCTAGGAGCTCAGTTATCATTTATTACCTATGTATTGATTTTTCTTTTTTTAAAGTTTTGAAGTATAGTTGATTGACAATTTTGTATTAATTTCTGATTTACACCATATATATATATATATAGATAGATAGATAGATAATATACACACATATATATATAATTTTCTTTTCCACTATGGTTTATTATAGGGTATTGGATATATTTCCCTGCACTATACAGTAGTAAGTTAGTACATTGTTGTTTATCTGTCCTCGATATAATAGTTTGCATCTGCTAATCTGAAACTAACATACATCTCATTAACATTTTAATTATTTTTTCAAAATCAGTCCAAATTGAAATTGTAAGCACCATTTTCACACTCCCCATATTTGGCCATATATTCCTATACATTATTAGTGTTGATTAAATAGTCATGATAAACAACTAATTAGTAGGCAGAGGAAAGATGGAGGGTAGATATTCTTTCTAGAATCTCTGAAATCTTACTATGGAATTTCTCTTCTGACCTTGTTTCAAGTCTTACATTGGTTTCTAGTCCCGGTTCCACCATTATCTCAAAATGGGGCCTCCAGCAATCACTTAGGCCTTTGGGTCTCAGAGTCTTTATTTTTAAATAATTAATGAGTTACCTTTCTGAGTTTATTCAAAGGAAAAAGTGGTTTAAAAATGTGTAGTAAATACTGACCTATTTCTTCAGATTTTCTCTTTCAAAAATCCAAAGCAACACTATGGGCAAAATGGTACAGGTTCAATTAATGCGTATACAAGCAGATGAGGGGACTGAGAAAATGGTCCTCAGCAAGGGAGGAAGTGATGGCAAGGAGACAATCTTACCACACAAATTGTTAAGTGAATCCAATACTGTTTCTCTTGGCAGCTGGATCTTGATGCAACTGAGTAGTGCTGAAGGCTACTTAAAATAATTCATCCTCCAGAGCAGATGTCATTTTTCAGTTTCTTATGGACTGGATTTGGATATGACCCATCCCCTAGAACTCTATTCTTTCTCATTATTAACATGATTTTGTGATTATATTCTTAGAGACCCAGAATGAGAAGCCTTACAGCTGTAGAAGTGGATCACTGGCTGTACCTAGGATATAACTAAGTTCAGCCAAGGAAATAAAGAGTGCAGCCCACAAGTAAGAGTCAGAACTTTTTCTATGTCTGTGATGATTGTGGACACCAATGTCCCATGCCAAGACAGCATTTAAATACCAAGGGATGAGATACATCACTGCACAGGCATGATGCCTGGCACCCACACTATCTCCAGATGGCTTGATGTGCAGAAATAGCCTTTGAGATCAAACTCAATGTGAAGTCCAAACTCGTGATCTGTCCCTCGAGACATTTCTCGAGTACAAGTACCCTCTGCTGCTTAGAGGCAGAGCTCACAGTCTGTTAGTGTGTAACTGAGTATCAGAAATTATCCTCCTCAACAACAGCCCAGATATTGATTGAGGGCCTGTGATCTGCAGAACACTATACTAAGCATTTAGAATATAAAGCAATATTGCCTGATCATCACCCTCAAGACCTTTCAGGCTGGTAGGAGGTAAAGGCATAAACAGTAGTTCTCCCTTATCCACGGGGGATGTTTCAAGAAACCAAGTAAATGCCTAAAACCACAGATAATGCTAAACTTTATATTTATATATATGAAATTTTATATATCAATCATATATATAGTGATTATTTATATATATATTTAAAATAATGATTTTCCTGTATATACATACTTATGACAAAAGTTTAATTTGTAAATTAGGCAGGGTAGGTATTAACAATAATAAGGGGAATTCCCATCGGGGCTCAGTGGTAGTGAACCTAAGATCCGTGAGTATGTGGGTTCAATTCCTGGCATCGCTCAGTGGGTTAAGGATCCAGCCTTGCCATGAGTTTTATTGTAGGTTTCAGTCATGACCCAGATCTCATGTTGCTGTGGCTATGGCATAGGCAGGCAGCTGTAGCTCTGATTTGATCCCTAGCCTGGAAAATTTCCCTATGTCGCAGGTGTGGCCCTAAAAAGCAAATGGAAAAGAAAATAACTTATGGTTACCAAAGGGAAAATGTGGGACGAGAGATAAATTAGGAGTTTGGGATCAACATATACACACAACTATATGCAAAACTGATAAGCAACAAGGACCTGCTGCATAGCACAGGGAATTATACTCAATACTTTTAAATAGCCTATAATGGAAAAGAATCTGAAAAAGAAGAGATTTTTATATATGTATAACTGAATCACTTTGCTGTACACATGAAACAACAATATTGTAAATCAACTATACTTCAATTAAAAAATAAATTAAAGGAGTTCCCTTCATGGCTCAGTGGTTAACGAATCCGACTAAGAACCATGAGGTTGTGGGTTCGATCCCTGGCCTTGCTCAGTGGGTTAAGGATCTGGCGTTGCCGTGAGCGGTGGTGTAGGTTGCAGATGCGGCTCAGATCCCGCGTTGCTGTGGCTCTGGTGTAGGCCGGCAGCTACAGCTCCTGTTAGACCCCCAGTCTGGGAACCTCCATATGACGCGGGTGCGGCTCTAGATAAAAGGCAAAAAATATATATATAATTAACTAATTAATTAAAAATAAAACCCAGGGTGTCTAGACTGTGTGCTCCATGTGGGAGGTCCTTCATCTATCTTACTCACTCTCATAATCTCAGCATTTAGAAGAGTAAATGATGTAGAGCGAGTGAACAGTAAATACCTGAATGGATTAGTAAATGAATGTGCAAAACCCTCTATGTACTGTTACAAATAACTTGCCTCGGTATGGAAAAATTCTGCTATCTATACAAGGAGGACTGCCTGTTTGCAGGATAGGCATGAGTTAGGATCATGGAGCATGGGGTCTTGCACATTTCAAACGCTCGGTCAATACTTATTGAATAAACATGGTGTGATTATTTCAGTAACTTCCCCCAATTAACTATTTGTAACAGAGATTGTGGCCACTTTTTCTTTTTTTTCTTATCCCATGGAATACTTAATACTGGAACTGGCACATACAAGATTCTCCAAACGTTGTTGGAGAGGCATAAAGACATTTTTGAGCAGTCACCATCTTTTCAGAAGGAACGAGGTAGAAAGGACTAGAATTTCTCTACTTTGTTTTTTTCCACGTCTTTATTCCACATGGAAGTTTAACAGAAGTAGCTTTACAATATAAAGAACACAAATATCCACCTTGCACAGTGAGAATTTGGAGCGTAAGCAGTGTGAAGTCCCCATTTCTATTTCTGTAAATTACAAATTGCTATTTCTGCCTCACCTATCCTCCTGTCTTTCTATCACTTTTCTGTTAGTTTAATAACTTCTCACATACCCCTTTTATATAGATAAGTCAAAATATATTTCTGTGAAAATCAAGAAAATGAAAAGGAAAGCTCTCTGCTTCCCAGTGATACGAAAACACACTGATCCACTTGATCTTCCCCAGTGGGATGGGCACTGGAATTAACCTACATGCTGGCACATGGACTTCTTGTTTCTGCCAAACGTGTCAGCTGAGATGGGGTTGCTAATTTATTTATGGGGACATATGTCAATGTCACTCTGAGAAAATGGTTCCAGGACACATTAAAAAAAAAAGGAAAACTGACTGCTGTCAGGGCTGACCTTATGTGTAGGTGGAATAACCACCTGCCTGCTCACTTCTTGGGCGATTAGGAGATCCAGAGGGCCCTGCCTCATCTCAGTCCTTGCTTAGAGTCTTTCTAAGTGAAACTCCCATGGCTTCCATTCAAGTAAAGTCAGTGCCCCTAGAAATAAATGTGCACTCTGCCCCCATAGCCATTCTCAGTGTAACCAGATAATAGGTTTTGATAGGAACTAGAGGGGGTATAAGAGTAAAGGGGTAACAGGTAATACTAGGACCATGGGTGGAGGGAGAGATATAACATAATGAGGCTGGAAGCCATAAACCTTCACTGTCTCTTGAGAATTTGGTAGACACAATGATAAAGTGTAAGCAACGTAAATGGTACATTTATTTATGCCTTAAACCTAGGTCTCAAATGCATCAATCAATATAAAACTTAGCCCCTATGCAGCACAGACCATAGCAAAACAATTTCTCCATCTCTTTTTTATGCTCCATAAGAGGGACTGTTTTCCTGTGGGTATCTTAGATCCTTCTAACTTTCTTCAACGCCTAGGATCCAAAGCTGCTCACACTCAGCAGGGAACAAAAGTGCCTGTCCTAGGATCTTTGCTTGCCTTCATGTTTCCCATTCAATAGAACCATTGTCCCTGCATCTGTGATCACTCAGTCTCTGGACCCTGACTGTTTGGGCTTTTGATATCTACCTGCCTACTTCCCTAGAAAGTAGCCTCTGACCTGCCAACTTCCTGTATCTTCCAGCCCACACTTGTGTGACCAAGCCCTCAGCCCTGTCTCCTCCTGGTCTGTCTGAGATCGTTGCTGTCCTTTCCTCAGCATGGCACCCAGGGTCCTGCCTTAAACAACAAAGGGACATCAAAGCTTTACTACAAGACTGAGACAACTGTTAGGATCGCTGCCTTTGCTGGTAGTCTGGTGGCAGTGGTCTTTGTAGGAAAGAAGGTAGAAGTCAAGTTGATATTGGGATAGTGGCAAAGAGGCAGAATCGAATCTCTTTTGTTGTCAGCTACATGACCTTGGGTGATAGCCTTAGACTGTCTGGGCTTCAGTTTCCCCATCTATAATTGGGTGATACTAATATCCACCTTGATGGCTCTTGGGAGAATTAAATGTTTGAAAGCGCTCAGGATGAGTCTTGGCACATAGTAGGCAATCAATATGCAGGAGATTCTTTTCTTCTTTTCTTAAAATAACTGAGCATGAGCCCAAGGTGAAAGTTGAAATTAGCTAATATCAATTTACTCCCTTGTGCTCGTACCTCCACTTTTTACAGCTCAATCCTCTAGGCGTTGCCCTTCTATGTCACAGGTTCCCCTTACACAATTTGGGCAGAGGATCTATAAAGTTCTCTGAGGTTTGGCAACTCCAACATTAGATTCCCAGGATTTTCCCCCTGAACCCATGAGTCTCTATTGGTGCATCCCAGAGTTCACTGCTGGCAATGCAGCATCAAAGATGATGAGGAATACAATTAAAGGGTCACGAAATGACCATGAGAAAGACAAGTTAAAGGGAGATATAATAAATCAAAGGCCTTGAAGATAAGGAAAAGTATGGGGTGGAAGAAGCAGAAAAATCAGGAAGTAGAAAGAGAGAGGAAGAAGGTAATGCATTAGAAAGGAAAGGAGAATGAGAAGAATGTGGAAAACTCGGAGACAGTGAGAATTCCTAAAATGATTGGGAAGGTTACTGGACATTGGTGATTTAACCCTGAGGTCTCCCTTTAGAAATAAATTTTCCAGTTTATTCAAAACAAGAATCTGCGAATTCAGGTCAATTCTAACTTCTTTTAAGAACCCATTTTTTCTCTTTCTGTGGTCATTTTGTCTTTTCTGACCCTTCAGCTTTCAAGCCAGAACTAGAGTCTAGACTTGGTTTACATTATATTTTACATGCTTTATCTAGCCTCCCTGTATGGATATAATACTATTGAGGTCAAATATCAGGAATTGTATGTTCATCAGACTCTTCAAAGAACCTCGACCAATTCTGTGCAAACAGTTGGGCTTAATAAACTAGGCAGGGTGTTGACTCTTCATACGAGCATTCATTTAGCCTCTGGGAGATTTGGCAAATAATCTCAGCAACTGTTTAAAGAGGGTGATCTGCATAGGGTGGCTTTGGGTGTGATACACAGCTTTCTCTGGGACTGGGGAAGCCACATAAAATGGAAAGGAGGCTCTATGTAAATAGGACAAGGGCTGACTCTCCTGTCATTAAAAAATAGTTTCAAAGGAGACTAGCCTCCACACTCCAGATTCTTCCCTTACAATCCTTACAACCGAGTTAGTGTCTGTGCAGATGTTCTTCTCATTGCTTCTTGTTTTATTTGAAATTTGTTTACTCAGAATTCTCTCCTAGGGAAGAGGGTCAGACAATCAGAAACAAACAAACAAACAAAGGTATAGCTAGTGTCCCTTACAAGTAAAGAGGCCAGTTGATTATAAAGTCTGCTTGACCCTCTGCCATCTTGAAATCCCTGTGCATTCCCTTTTAAGGAAAATCCTCTGGCAGAGGAAACTTAGGTACTTGCAATATTACTACAGGAATTTGAATTCAAATGTCCCTGATTTCTGCCACATTTGAAAAGAATCTGATGGCAAGAATAACATTAGCAGTAAATTAAAAACATATCTGTGTGAATTTGGGTAAACTGAGAAACCTTGGCAAGCTTCAGCATGATAGCTAACATTGTAAGAACTGGCAAATATAAAATCACAAAACACAATGCCAAGTTTATGATAAAAGTTCTCTGTTCATTTATGCACTCTGGATTGTTTATATGTGTATCTTTTATCTTGTAGGTGTTCTGTAATATGGCACTGTTTGGGATGGACTTGCAATCTGATTCTTATTTAGTCATTTTCTTAGAAAACAGCATCTGAGTTTGGTTGTGATGGTGGTGGAAGTGAGGGAGACAAAGAAAAAAATCTGAAGGCATAGAATGATATTCTTCAGAAAGCAGAATTGGAGTTCCCATCGTGGCTCAGTGGTTAATGAATCCGACTAGGAACCGTGAGGTTGCGGGATCGATCCCTGCCCTTGCTCAGTGTGTGAAGGATCCAGAGTTGCCGTGAGCTGTGGTGTAGGTTGCAGATGCGGCTTGGATTCCGTGTTTCTGTGGCTGTGGCGAAGGCCGGCAGCTACAGCTCCTGTTAGACCCCTGGCCTGGGAACTTCCATATGCCGCAGGAGTGGCCCTAGATAAGGCAAAATGACAAAAAAAAAAAAAAAAGAAAGCAGAATTTCATCTAGGAAAGGAACAAGACTTTAATTAAAATATTTGAGATGCAACGTTTTCCATGTAGGGAGCGACTGTACTGTTAAAACATTATTCCTCTACAGCCCTTCATTTTGTTTTAAGCTCCTTTAATTTTTATTATGTGATATAATAAACGAAAATTGACTTTGATTCATGAGGTCTGTATTTTAATCCCATCTTTCTATTTACTAGTGAGTTGACCTAGACCAGGTGACTCAAAAGACTTAAGTCTCAGGCTGCTCATATATAATATGAAGACGCTTTGCTTCAGACTCACAGTTAAAGCCAGTTGAGGTTAGATCCACCCAGTTACCTTGTACGTAGAAGCCATTAAGTAACTGTCTGTGGAAGCCAACAGTAGTCACTAGACAGAGGAAAGGGAGGCAAGTAGGATTCTTGCCATTTTCAGATGATAAAAGTAACTATGAGTGAAGTCAAGTCTCTCAAGTTAATGATGGAAGCATGATTGACATTCAGGATGCCTGAGGCCTAATTTAGACTTGTCACCTCTCAACAGTATTGTATTGATTATTTTGTGAGTAACCATATTGGAATTATGCAGGTCCAGTCTCTAGGCAATGAAATAGACCTGGTCTGAGGTTATAAAACGCAGCTAATCATTTCCAGTTTACTTTTCCATATCCAGCACTACATCAGCCCTAGTGAGACCAGAAAAGTCATCTCCAGTCCCACAACTACCTGAGGAATGGCCTTCACTTGTTTGCTGTGTTTCCTGGATTCTTGGTTGTACGCTACTTTGTAATCCCTGACTACAGATTCATTTCCTATTTCCATATATTCATAGACCACTAAAATGAATTTGCCCCACCATATTTGACACCACTGAGACCACAAAATAACATCAGTTACTGTCCCTCAGATGGTTATTTTAACAGTCATCCCTAAGTGAACACAACTGTTACAACCTGCAAAGTGGGCCACAGCACTTTTAAAAACAAACAAACAAACAAACAGAAAACAAAAAAAAACTGGTGACTATAGTAATAACAGAGCACCCTTTTAAAGAATGCTGACTCATCAAGTCTCTTCCTAGCTCAGAAGACAATAGTATGTGCAAATACTTAAGCACCCATATCCAAGTAGAGAAGTAACTGAGAAAAGTCAGTTAGAGAAGCTGAGGACCTCCAAAGCCAGTTTTTCTTTTCATGTACATAAAACAGGGTTTTTCACAAAAATCTGTGTCTAAAGAAGTCTAAAATAAGTCTTTCAATTAAAACAAATTGAAAATAAAACTCTTCCTAAATTTTGATCATTTCTTTGTTTTGCATTCATAAAATTAATTTTTCTCTTATATCTTACAATGAATGTCTTCTAAGATGACATGATGTGTGGTGTCTTCCACTAGCAGATCATTCAGATTTCCTCCTCCAGCGGCTGCCTTGAATACATTCTCAAGTTTTGATTTGGCCTGCAGATGTGATGGCAGTGTGCTCTGTAGTCTGGGGTGAGAGAGTCACTCTGCTCTTTTGTTTTTCATCACAGAGATAATCTTGTAAGTCATACCAGTCCTCCCTCTCAGGGTAGAGTAACTTGGATAGGTAATACACAAAACTGATTTTATAATTGCTTCTTCAAATAAAGTGGACTTACAGTTATTGTTGCTGTAATGAGAAAAAAGTACAGACATTATAATTTTAGAGATAATTTCCTTGGATTCCTCATCTATAAAATATATTTTAGAATGTTTTCATTCATGAGTATGCTTAAAATGATATATAGAAAAATACATATGCCTATACTTTTTTAGAAATAAAAATGATACATTCAAAATTTAATGCTCACTTTTTTTATACTTTATCATTTGTGTCTGAAAAAAATTTGTAAAATGTCTAACACCAAAATGAAGCCAGCAAACTTTAAAATCAAGTAAATAAAATAAAAAGTTGGTGAAGAACAGCTGGCCAAAGTGCCCTTGAGAAACTGGAAAGTTTTGAAGAAACTATAATGAGGTTACACGGAGAAAACAGCCCCTCACTCCAGCCCCACATACCCTCCATGTTTGAGTGATGACAATCTCATATAGATAGAAACCGACTCTATTTGAACTTACAAGGACCAAGGAGAAAGGAAACTCAAAACCTTAGTCATGGACTGCCAAGATTTTGAAATATTATTAAACATTGGATCATAAATCTGAAGGCAAAAACGAATCAATCAATTCAATCTTTATGTGCAAATCACTCTTCTAAAACCAACAAAAAAATCTTGATCTTTATACATCAAGACAATTGAATGAGAGCTAACATGATTGGAAGAAAGCAAATAAAATCAATACCTCGTGTTTATAGAGCACAGTAAAATTTACAAAAGATTTCACACACATTCACATTTTGTCTTCACAACTTGTGGATGAGGAATTATTCCCATGGTAGATGAGAGAGATTAGTCATTTTCTCAAAGTTACACAGGCTAGTTAGGTGGCAGAAGGTAACGACCATGGATAATTCACTGGTACATCACTAACACCTAGATAACAGTGTGACACAAAGTTTTAATGATAGAGAGAGTGGGGGAAAAAATTAAATATCCCAAGGGAGTAGTATATAGATGTCCCAGGGGAATTAACTGAGATGATGAAATGAAAGAGGCACAAATCATGTGGAATATTCCAGAGGATTCATGCGTCAGCTCCATGGCTTGACCTCCAGATGTCAAATTCATGCGTGTCCCTTAACTATTATAATTTCAGAAGGAATCATATGACTTGACCAGGAAGCAATTGGTTCAATCATGAGTCACAAGGGGCAGGGATGAATTGGTGACATTGCCAGTAGGGACATCTTGTTGGATGCCTATGGTATAGCTGTAATGCCTCTGGGTGAAAGGGAAATTAATAAATGGGATGTAGAAACTAGTTAGTCTGTAGGAAAAAGAAATAATGAAACGAGAGACCCTGAACATGCCAAACTAGTGCAGGGCTGCAGGGCTTGGCACCTGTCTGCCCCTGCTGTATATATATAGCCATCAGCTTCCACAGCTAATAAGCAAGCAGAGGGAATGACAGGCTTTACCTAATGAAAATGGCAGCTATCAGTCTGTGACTCTAAAGGTCTTTCTCCAGTTCCTCTTACAGTTGATGATTTGATCCTTGTTGAATTAGTGGGGTGGTAACAAGAAGGCTGTATGTGAAAGCTGCCAAGTGTTCTTTTAAATCCTCTCTAATTTTTCCCTTTTCATGCTTCCTACAGAAAATTATGGCTACTTAGAAGAGTGCATGTTCTTTATTTTCTTTCCTAGAAGTTTGCCTGTAACCAATAGCAGATTAAAAAACCTCAAACATGTCTAATTGGGCCAATATTTGGCTCAAGGTTATAATTATTTCCACCAATCATCACATTTACCTTTATCATACAAATGCAAAACCACAATATGGAGTTCCCATTGTGGTTCAGTGGTAACGAACCCAACAAGTATCCATGAGGATGTGGGTTCCATCACGGTCCTCACCCAGTGGGTTAAGGATCTGGCATGACCGTGAGCTGTGGTGTAGTTTGCAGATGTGGTTCAGATCTAGTGTTGCTGTCGCTGTGGTGCAGGCCAGCAGCTATACTTCTGATTAGACCCCTGGGAACTTCTATCTGCTGCAGGTGCAGCCCTAAAAAGCAAAAAAAGAAAAAAACACAATATGTGCTCATCATTTATGGTCTCCTGGTAGGCCATGTAGCTTCTAATCTTGACCTGATTTGTAATCAAATAAATTTGGCCTGAGAGGGTTGCTTTTGGTGACATAATCACACAACAGGTCTTGGAGAGCAGTGTTGAACAGAGTCACTTAACTAATCTGACTTAGGTGGGACAGAACAGAGTTTAATTTACAAATTACCCATATGCTCTGAAATGTACCAGCTGCACTGGCCACCTCAGATCTCTCCCCTTCACTGTGTCAGAACCTTCATTATTTTTTCATCTCTCGTTCTCACAATTGGAAATGTAACTTTTTAGCAGATTTTTTCAATATTTTAATAGATTCCTCAGAATGTTGAATAAAGGTAGATATAACAGGAAATTTTGTCTCATTTTTCCAAACAATAAAACAGATTCAATGAGGCAAAGGATTTTGAAAGATGTTTGGAGACCAGATCCCTCTTCCTGGCTCTGAATCCAGTCCTCTTTCCACCATGAATATTCTCTCCATGATTCTTTTCTATAATCACATGACTTAAAATCTGGTCAGAGAAATCTGTAAAAGAAATAAATATAAATGATCACTTATGAAAATAACTGGGCTCAGAGCAGTTATGCAAGTTTCCAAAGTCATTCAGCTAGTAATCAGGGAATAAGCATGCTAGCTGGGGACTTTTCAATTTAAGAACAATGAAGCTGCCTTTCTACTCATTATAAAGCCTCAGCAGAAACAGGTAACAAAGTAGGTATCCTAAATCTCACTCCATGCGGACCTCAGAGAGGATCCCAGCAGTGATCAGACAACAAGCAGCAGAATGGTCAGATTGTCCACTCCAGATTCCTGAACAACAGCTTCTGCTGGAGACAAGCAGCAGAAGCATGAAGTGCACACAAAGAAATCAAATCAAATCAAATCAAATCAAATCAAATCAGCATTTGACTCCTTAAGGAAACGTTGTTGGAGACAGCAGCCAGCATGGCTGTCATGTAGGGATGTGTGCCATGCAGGCAGCCAACCATTCAGGCCACTGGCTACCAACAGCTGACTCTAGGAGTAGTATTTGAATCTACCCTGAGGGGGGCCGAAGCCCACATACAGCTGGGCCATCTGTTCCGATAATACCACATTACTCTCTACACTCAGTAATGAAGGCTCCTGAGTAATCTTTCATCAGAATGACTTCATGGCATTAAAAATGTATTTCAATACATAGCTTGTTTAAATATTTAACCCTCTTCGGCTTTGAGAGATTGATTCAGAGCTGCAGTGTTTATATGGGCAGGAAACATTGATTTTCATATGCATGCATGCATTAATTCAGGAAGACTTGGGCACACACCAAAGGTTTTGATAAATGGATCTTTAAATCTCGGACTTTAATGGAGAATATTGGTTTGCCGCCCAGATCCCAGCCCTCTGCCAGTATTTAAATATTTTCAGTTCTCATTTCCCAATGGTGAGGGGGAAAGTCAGTAGATGAACGGATTTTGGAGAGTTATTTTGGGGGAAGTTTGTTTATACAATACACACACATACACACAGAGAGAGATATTATTCATTTTGCTGGCCTGCAGTGGGAGCTATCTGTGCACAGGGCTGACCAACTTTTATTAGATTTGTCTACAGCTCACCTTTGTTTGTTACCTTGTCAATAAACCCAAAGACAGCAGTGTATATTCAGCACATGTAGGGCCTAGGGACAGAAACCCTCTTATGAAATTCTTTATGCAGTGACATCATTTAAAGTCACTCCTGCAGCCAGAATTACCATATTTAACTCCCTACATCCCTCATTTTATTGAGCCTACCATGTTGGGAGTTCTGGTTAACTCTGACCATCTTTACAAACTTAAACATTTCACTGGCTTTGGAAGACCAAACTTGCTGTGCAGGAAGGACCATAAGTCTTGTTTTAAGATGTCCTTAGCTCTCAGCATCTAGATGCTGTATAGATTGTTACTTAATATCACTTCCTTTATCTTCTCTCCAGATGTTAGCAAAAAACCCCAAGAAATGTTTAGCTAACATATTTTTAATAGCACTAAGCAAGTCAGAAACAAGAAATGAAGAGTGTAAACTTTTACAAGGTCATTTAACTGGTGAGTGGTAAGCTAGAGGTATGACTTTTTAATTTAATTTAATTTTATTTTATTTTATTTTATTATTTTATTTTATTTATTTTATTTTATTTTTCCTTTTTTAGGGCCTCACATGTGGCATATGGAAGTTCCCAGGCTAGGGGTAGAATAGGAGCTGTAGCTGCCAGCTTATGTGGTAACCACAGCAACACAGAATCTGAGCCATGTCTGTGACCTACACCACAGCTCACCAAAATGAAGGATCCTTAATCCACTGAATGAGGCCAGGGTTTGAACCAGCATGCTAAGGGATACCAGTTGGGTTCATTACAACTGAGCCTCAATGGGAACTCCTGAGTAGGCTTTTTAAATTCCCAACCATATTGGTGGAGACACTTCACTCTCCTAAAATATGTACTCATAGGAGAAGGGATTAAGATGGAGGAACAGAAAGACTGGAGCTCAACTTCTCTCATAAAAACAACAAAATCACAATAAAATGTTGAGCAACGTTCAACCAAATGGACTCAAAACTTTCAAAAAGATATCCTACTCCAGAAGACAAAGAGGAGACCACATCTAGAGGTAGGAGGGCCGATTAGGTGATATAAGCAATCCATACCTCCTGGGTGGGAAGCGCCACAGACTGGAAAGTACTGTATTACACAGACTTACCTACAGTAGTGAGAGTTCTGAGACCCATCTCAGATCCACATACCTGGGGATCTGGCACTGGGAGAAAGAGCCCCTGGAGCATCTGGCATTACAGGCCAGAAGGGCTTGTGCACAGGAGCTCCATGGGACTGGGGGAAATGGAGACCACATTCCTGAAAGGCACACAAAGACTTTCATGTGCACTGGGTCCCAGAACAGAGCAAAGTCTCCATGGGAATCTGGGTCAAACCCAGTTCTTGGAGGATCTCCTGGGAAAACAGGGGGTGACTGTGGCTCATTGTGGGAGAAGGGCATTGGAGGCAAAGTTCTTGGGAATATTCATCAGCCTGCCTTTCTCTGGAGGTGGCCATTTTGGGAAAATCTGGCCCCAGCCATCAGCCCTGAGAAGCCACAGGCCAAACAATAATTCAGGTGGGAGCACAGCACCAATCATCAGTAAACAGGCTGCCTAAAGACACCTCAGGCATACAGCTGCCTGTAATCTCACACAGAGACAAAGCCCCATCCACCAGAGGGATAGGAATCAGCCCCACCCACCAGAAGGATAGGAATCAGCCCCACTCACCAGTGGGCAGGCACCAGTCCCTCCCATCATGAAACCTACAGCAAGCCCCCATACCAACTTCAGCCACAAGGTAGGCAGATACCAGAAGGAAGAGAGGCTACAATGCTATTGTCTGCAAAAAGGTCACCACACTAAAAACCTATAAAAATGAAAAACCGGAGAACTATAATGCAGATAAGGGATAAAGAAAAAAACGCAGAAAAATGACTAAGTGATGAGGAGATTATCAGCCTCCAGGAAAAAGACTTTAGACTGTTGATGCTGAAGATGATAGAAGACACTGGAAATAAACTAGAGGCAAAGATTGATAATTTACAGGAAACACTGAACAAAGAAATTCAAGATATAAAACTTAATCAAGAAGAGATGCAAAATACAATAACTGAAATTAAAAAATGATTAGATGCAGCCAACAGCAGAATACAGGAGGCAGAAGAATGAATAAGCAAGGTGGAGCACAGAATAGTGGAAATCACTAATGTGGAGCAGAAAAATGAAAAAATATTGAAAAGAAATGAAGAGAGGCTCAGAGAACTCTGTGCCAACTTTAAATGTGCCAACATCTATATTATAGGGGTGCAAGAGGGAGAAAAGAGAGAGAAAGGGACAGAAAAAATAGTCAAAGAGATAATAGCTGAAAATTTCCCTAACATGTGAAAGGAACCACTCACTCGAATCCAGGCAGTGCAATGAGTACCATATAAAATAAACCCAAAGAGGAACACCCCAAGACACATATTAAGCAAAATCAACAAAATTAAAAACAGAGAAAATATGGAAAGCAGCTAGGAAAAAGAAACAAATAACACACAAGTTAACCCCAATAAGGTTATTGGCAGATTTTTCAGCAGACACTCTGCAGGCCAGATGGGACTGGCATGATATAATCAACATGATGAAAGGAAAAACCCTTCAACCAAGATTATACATCAAGGCTCTCATTCAGATTTGAAGGAGAAATCAAAAGGTTTACAAACAAGAAAAATCTAGGAGAATTCTGCAACACTAAACCAGCTTTACAACAAATAATAAAGGAAATTCTCTAGGCAAAAAAGAAAAGGCCACAACCAGAAACAAAAATGCCACAAATGACAAGGCTTACCAGTAAAGGTATATATACAGTAAAGATTTGAAATCATCCATGCACAATTATACTACCAAAATCAGAAATCATGAGAAGAGGTGGGTACAAATTCAGGATCCTGGAGATGCACTTGCAATTAAGAACCCAACAACTTAAAACAATCTTGTTTATTTATAGACTCCTGTATCAAAACTTCAGGGTAACTGCAAACCAAATATCTACAATTGATACACAAACAAATAAGAAAAATCAACTCAAATACAACTCTAAAGATAGTCATCAAATCACAAGAGGAGAGAACAAAAGAAGAAGGGAAGAAAAAAGAGCAACAAAAACAAATCCAAAACAGTTAATAAAATTACAATAAGAACATACATATCAGTAATTACCTTAAATGATAATGGATTAAATGCCCCAACCAAAAGTCATAAACTGACTGAATGGATACAAAAACAAGACCCATATATATGCTGTCTTCAGGAGACCCACTTCATTTCTAGGGACACAGAAAAATTGAAAGTGACAGGATGGAAGAAAATATTTCATGGAAATGGGAATCAAAAGAAAGCTAGAGTAGCAATACTCATATCACACATAATAGACCTTAAAATGAAAAATATTTTGAGACAAGGAAGGACACTACATAATGATCAAAGGATCAATCCAAGAAGAAAATATAGTGATTTTAAATATCTATGCACCCCACATAGGATCATCACAATATATAAGACAACCGCTAACAACCTTTAAAGAAGAAATCAACAATAACACAATCATAGTGGGGGAATTTAACACCCCACTTACAGCAATGGAAAGATCATCCAGACAGAAAATCAATAAGGGAACATAGGCCCTGAATGAGGCAGTAGACCAGATGGACTAAACAGATATTTCTAGGACATTCCATCCAAAAGCAACAGAATACACATTCTTCTCAAGTGCACATGGAACATTCTCTAAGATTGATCACATCCTGGGCTACAAATAAAGCCTTGGTAATTTTAAGAAAATTGAAATCATATCAAGCATCTTTTCTGACCACAGCACTATATGACTAGAAATCAATAATGAGAAAAAAATGGCAAAAAACACAAACATGTGGAGACTAAATAGCATGCTACTAAACAACCAGTGGATCACTGAATAAATCAAAGAGTAAATTAAAATATATACTCATAGAATAATTAGCAAAACTAAATCAAGACATACAGGTCATGTATTAAATACAAGACAGTGTTTTGGCACTGGTGATACAATGATAAATAGGATAGAGTTCTACCTTTAAGGAAACTAGAAACAGAAACAGGCTATGGCACCGAAAATTAGAAAGCAGAAAGTTAGTTTAGGCAGAATAATAAAGATATTGTGGCTATAATGTCAAGACATACTCTTTAGAGATAATCAAAAACAAAGGAGGCAAGAATATAAAGTGGGAAAAAGACAGTCTTATCAGTAAGTGGTGCTGGGAAAACTGGACAGCTGAATGTAAATCAATGAACCTGTAACACACCCTCACACCATGCACAAAAATAAACTCAAAATGGGTTAAAGACTTAAACTTAAGATAAGACACCAAACTCCTAGAAGATAACATAGGCAAATAGGAATAGAATGGAAAACAAACCGCTGTGAAGAAAGGGAATTCAGTAACAATACATTATTTGGCTTAGCACTGAACAGTTCTTATATACTTACAATATTTATATAAATATTATTTCACAGAATTGGGTGACTTACATTGTGGATGTATGTGGAAAGTGAGATGCAGACATTGTATGAGGAATAATATCTAAAATCAATGTATGAGTTCCCTTTGTGGTTCAGCAGTTAACAAATCCAAATAGGATCCATGAGGATTAGGGTTCAATCCCTGGCCTCGGTCAGTTGGTTATGTTTCTCCACCTTGGAGAACTGGCCCTTTGTAGGGGATGTCCTATGTGTCCTAGGAGTATAATCGTTTCTCATCACCCAAGACCTGTGTCCCTGCCTTGTTGGTTATTTTTCCTGAGGCACCCCAAAACTGGAGCAAACAAGCTATTAGGTGGGCCAGCTCATGGTGCTAAGACCCAGCAAGGTGTCAGCCTTCAGATGAATATGACCCTAGTAGGAGGGGCTGGTGTCTGACCAGAGGTGCATGGAGCTGGATTTTGATCTCTCTCTTGATCATAAAAGCTGGTGGTAAACATATACAGGCATATTCATCTGAAGGCTGACATCTTGCTTGGGTCTTAGCACCATGAGCTGGCCCACCTAATAGCTTGTTTGCTCCAGTTCTGGCTTGCCTCAGGAAAAATAACCAACAAGGCAGGAACACAGTCCCACCCTTTAACAGACAATCTGTATAAAGACTTTTTGAGACTAAAGACACATCTAAGCATGCCCGTTGGCATAGCCCTGCCCACTGGAAGGCCAAAACCCATCTCCATGCACCTCTGATCAGGCACCAGCCCCTCCTACTAGGAAGTCTGCACAAGCCTCTAGACCAGCTGCATTCAGTAATGGGCAGAAATCAGAAGCATGAAAATTATAGTCCCACAGCCTTTGGAACTGAATCAACAAATACATGTCAGAACCTCCCCCGGAAGCAGCAGGTCCCCAGGCCTTGGATGATGAGAAACGATTATACTCCTAGGACACACAGGACATCCCCTACAAAGGGCCAGTTCTCCAAGGTGGAGAAACATAACCAACTTCCCACCTACATAAAAATACAAACAGAAATTTAGACAAACTGAGTTGACGGAGAAATATGTTCCAGATAAAGAGAAAAGATAAAACTCCAGAAGAACAACCAAGTTATGTGGAGATAGGCAAACTACCTAAGAAGGAGTTCAGAGTAACGATTTTAAAGGTGATCCAAGAAATCAGGAAAAGAATGGATGCATAGAGGGAGAAGTTACAAGAAGTTCTGTTAGAGTTAGAAAATATATAAGAGAAACAGAGTTGACGAATACAATGACTGAAATGAAAAGTGCACTAGAAAGAGTCCATAGCAAAGTAAACAAGGCAGAAGAATGAGTAAGTGACAAGAAGACAGAGTGTTGGAAATCACTGTCATGGAACTGAATAAAGAAAATAGAAGGAAAATAAATGAGGTCAGTTGAAGAGACCTCTGAGACAATGTCAAACACACAGACATTATAAGGGTGCCAGAAGGAGAACAGAGAGAGAAAGGGCCTGAGAAAATATTGGAAGAGATAATAGCTGAAATTTCCCTAACCTGGGAAAGGAATCATTCACCCAAATCCAGGAGCACAGAGACTCTCATACGGGTTAACACAGTGAGGATCACCCCACCACACACAGTGTTCAAATTTATAATCCAAAGTGAGATCTATAAGAAGATGATCTATGACCAAAAAAAAAAAAAAAAAAAAAATGAAGGAAAGAGAAAAGAAAGGAACTCTGTGTTCCTCCATGAAGTTGAGATGCATTGCCTATTACTACATACCCAAGTCTTAGAGATTCATAATTTACATAAGCATATCAAAGACAGTATAAAATATTTTATTAAAAATCGCATAGCTTCATTTTATATCCTTTTTTCCCAAAACTATTGAACATTGGACTGCATTTCTAAATACACAATGTACTATTACACATGTAATTTTTAAAGAGGCAATGCCTTGGTACACCAAGAAAACACTGTATTATAGTAAAAAGAATTCAGACTGGGAATGACAAGACCAAGATTTTAATTTGAGTTCTGTCACTAAACAACTCTGTGATTGATACCTGTTACTTTTTTCTAAAAAAAAAAATTAGAAAATAATAGTTTAATAGTTCCTTATCTTTTATAGTGTTAAGATTATTATTTATGAATATTAATGTAATTTCAATGATATATGACATCCTATAGTGATAGATATATTCTTGGGTGGTGGGTAAGGAAGTGTTTTCCCTGTTCTCTACAAGTGATGCATGCAAATAAATTCATCCTGGTAGCTATGCTGGACTTTGTGCTCAGAGGTGACTAGGAGCATCAGTGGGCGGAGGTTTCAAAACGGAACCATGAAGTGGAGGAATTTTGTTTGTCAAAGATGCATTTGAAGAAACCTATGCCAAAGAGGGGGGAGAGGCGGCATTCATATGGTTACTCTTATAAAGTCTCTAAAGTCAGTATGAAACCAGTAAATATTAGAGTAATATTTGTTTCTACAAAGATGAGGGATGCCTTGCATCTTGAAAACCTATTTAGAAAAAGTTCAGTTTCCAGACTGTTTCATTGATACTGACATAGCTATCACCTCTGTGATAGTTCTTGAACCTAGGACATGGCCTTTTAATAATCACAATCTAGGGTCATCGTATAGGTGGACTGTTAAAGCAAAGAAGCTTAATCATTACAAACAGCAGAACGGCCATGGAAGGGCACATAGTAAAATAGTAAAGGAGGTTAGTGTTGGAGACCACGGAAGAGCTGAACTCTGCAGAAGGCAAATATATGTGGACACAGAGTTCTAAAGTACAGAGTGTCCTTCAAAGACAAGAGAAAGGACTTATGCATTAACTATGTTATTCTATAAACAGCTGCATTATGTCTTAAGGATATACCCTTTGATATCACTAAGACTATAACCTCCTTATTGCCTCGCCCACTAATCTTGTCACCTTCATTAATCTCATCACCTCGCCCACTAATCTCATCACATTCCTTAATAAAAGTCATGTGGGCTAAAGCCTAGGTGTGCCTTTGTCCTGCGAGACAGGGTACCTCCCGGTCCCCCACTTTCTAAATCTAAAAGAGTCTTGTGTGTTTTATTATAGCGCGCCGTCCCTCTTCCAGGATTCCCCGTTGCCCTGCAGCGCTGGACGCGACAGGTTAGGTCAATTGTAGTCATTCAACAGAGCAAGGATATGTTCCAGTTTTCAGTCACAATTTAAAGGAGCAATGGATGGACAGTGTCCAGGCTGAAGCAAAGGGGATTCCCACCAATGGATACACCACAGAAATGGCATAAGAGTCAAATCATCAAGAAAAGCAATCAAGGACTACTCCTTGGATCATAGATTCAGTCTCTTAAGTTTTGGCTCATATAAAAGCTCCAGTGGACAGTATTTTGGCACATCATCCCAGACCAGAGTTGCAGAAATGGTATTAGGATACTGAACTAGAATTATCAAGTACTGGAAATATCAGATTGAAAAGACAGCCTGGGTCCAGGGAATACTCTAAGGATGAAGCTTATTTAAAGCAGTCAGTTGCCATTTGAAGATCTTTGCATCTCTCTTCACCTTCATGATCTGCTCTTTATGCATTTTGTTTTATGCTTTACAGTTTGGAGATACTTCTCCCTGATAGAGAAAATGGGAGTAAAATAAGAGGTGAATGAATCATTCTGCTTTTGCTGTAATTTTTAACAGTACCTTATCTAGCCTAAGCCATGTTCTTCTTCCAGCTCTGCACAGAACAAAAAATACAATTTACCTGAATTTAGTATTTGTTCCTGCTTTTCACCTCCTTCTGGTTTTTAACCTTCAAACTGAGCTTCTTAAAGATGCAGGAGCTCTTTGTACATATCTCTTTCTTTGCCTGTCCCTCTTTCTATCTTCAGTGTGTATCTTTAATACATGACTTCATCACATAATTCCAATTTTAACAACTCTGCTCTAGTACGGGAGAGTTGAAAATACAGAGGGGAAGTAAAAATATGTATAATCAGCTAGTATTTTTCCCTTACAGAAAATGAATACACATATCAAACATCAGAAAAACATATACAAATTAATAAATATGATATCTGCTATAGGGAATACAGGACCAATATGGAAATGAGAAACAACATTAAAAGTATTTTTTTTTTTATCATTGTAATCTCTAGGAAGGTTTCTGGAAACACAACTGATAAAAACTAAGAGGCGCAGAGGAAGAGGCAAGAGTCTGAATACTGATGGAGTTAGGCAAAATCTATGTGGTAAGCATGACGTCCATATCACACACTTAGTGATGCCCTCACCAGACAGATCAGAAGAACTAGGTTAAGCATTAGAGACTGCATATTTCTATCTCAAATTTATTTATCCCAAGATGACGTGATCATGTTTCCCCAAGGTTTCTGATACTGTAACTCTACCGAAGCTTATTGTTTTCTCATCCTTATGAAAGGCAAATTTATCAGCAAAGAGATTTGGAAATGCCATACACTTTCTTTCACTGATGTAGACTTCTTATAGATTCATTTATGCGTTTATTTGTTCATTCAATTGTTCAACAAACAATATCTATCTATTAAATTTGTTTAAGGTTCTAAAATGAAAATATCATTGCCCTCACTTAGCATATATTCTAAGAAGACAAATATTACACAAATAGTTGAACAATGAGTTACAATTGTGATAAAGGCTTTGGGGGAAAGGTAATTATGCTATGAGTGCCTTTGATAAGAAGATCTAAGCTTATCTGAGGGAAGTTTTAGTCGACCTAGCTCATGGATGAATAGAGTTAGCTGGGAAAAAGGAAGCGGGGACACTATAGTGATAAAGAATAGCTATGAGAAGGTCTAGAAACAAGAGGGAACACAGAATATTTCAGAACGGATAGAAAGCTCATGCAGTTATAGAACAAGGATGAGCTACAGAACAAAGCATGAGAAAGACAAAAACTAGGAAGGTGTCATATCATGGAAGAACTTTCATTTTATGTGAAAGTATTTGGAATTTACTCTGATAAGATTTAGATGCTATTTAAGAGTTTTAAGCAAGAAAGTGTCTTAAGTGAACTTAGTTAAAAATATTTCAGTGGTCACTGAGCAAATACAAATGTGAAAGAGATCAACAAATACGCAATTGAAAAGAGGAAATAGAGCACGAAAATTATAGGATTTTTTTTTGCTGAGAAAAATAAACATTTGAAAAGCTCTCTGCCTCTCACTTGCTACATTTTAAATTTATTTTTGTATCTACATTAGAAAAATATGTTTGTATAGTGATTTTCTGTATAGTATCTGCTTATAGAGATGCCACTTTGCTGTTTTTTTAATCACTAAAATTCTTTTCATTGTCCTACATCAGAAAAGTTGGAGGATTTCTGTTAAAAATTACAATAGTTTCTTTGATTACATTACTATTTCCTTATGTATTTATTTAAACAGTTTTTTTTAAGGCACTATATTCATCTGTCATCTAGTCATTTCCCTGGCCTCTCTAATTTTCAGTGACAACTTCATCACTGTATTTACATGTTTACATCAAATGTCAAATTCACTCTTTAGACAATAAGAACTCAGTGCATTGGTATAGATGATCACTCTTTTCCTGTTCCTTTTTTTATTTTACATTCTTTTTTTCTTTCTTTCAGCAAAATCTACTGAATGCCTACTATGTACTAGATGTTGTCTAATCACCAGTATTACGAAAATGGACAAGGCTTCTTTCCATACACTAGCATCCTAATCAGAAGGGAAGAAATAGAAAGAAAATAAACATGAGTAGAGTAGGTGAAGATACGGGCCTCAGATAAATAAAATAAGTTGATATCATGGTGAATAGAAGACTAATTTAGCTTTCCAGGGAGGTGACATTTAAGATGATAGTGGAATAAGAGGCCACATAAAACCTTGAGAAGGTCATGAGGGATGACCTTCCAGGAAGAAGAGAGAAGCCTAAGGCAGAAATGATTGTGGGTTGTGTCAGGAAGAAAAAAAGGACCAAAATGCCTGAGTCCTAATGGGAGCAGGAAGAGTGATTAGAGATGGGGGGCACCGCACTAAGAGATTTTGGGACAGGCTCAGGGGGTGAGTATTTTCCCAAATAGAATGGCATGTCCTGAGAAAAGCTTGAATAGATGAGTAGAATTATCTAGATTACTCTTTGTAAAAGTCCATGTGCTGGCTTTTTTGGAAGACGACGAATATGAACATGTGGAGAAGCAGGAGGACAGTAGATGTTTATTTTGAGAGTCCAGGTAAAAAATTATTAAACCTGGAACTAGAGTGATAATGGATATTTAGATGTGTGAACCAATTTGAGAAGTGTTTTGGAGGAACGACTGATGAGACTCATTAGAGGGGACATGGTGGCTTGAGAAAGAGAGGCAACAAGGGTGACCTCTAGTTTCTCTGCTTGCACAGTTGAGTAGATGATGGAGGGTTTTGTTTGTTTGTTTGCTTGCTTGTTTTCTCCCACAAAAATGAGGAAGGCTTCATTTGGGGTAAATACCTTTTTATGAAAAATTAGGAGTTGCCTTTTTCTGCTTTGGCCAGGTTAAGTTTGAGATGGCAATTAGGCATTCATGTAGAGTTTTAAAATGTCAGTTTGATAATCTAATCTGGAGTTTAGGGAAATTCCAGGATAGAAATGAAGTATTTGCAAAAGATTGTAAAGTTGCAAAGTAGAGCTATGGGAGTAAAGTAGGTCACTCAAGTCACATAGGAAGAGTTAATAGAGATGAAGAGGGTGCCAAGGAAATCTCCTGGACTACACTAAGCTTAAAAATCTAGAGGAGGCACAGAAGCTTGGGGAGATAAAGGCTAATGTGGTAAAAGAAAATCCTAGGAAGAGGACAATGTGTTCCCATTGTGGAAGTTGAAGACTAATATGGCATTTCAAAAAGAAGGGAGGATCTTTTAATGGTTGATTGCTGCTGACAGATTAAAAATGAAAAAAAAAAAGTAAGCATCAGTGTATGCCCCATGGGACATGAATGCTACTCTAAATAGATTGTCTGTGCCTTTATGGGCAAAATGCTCAGCATTTCCTCATGTACACTAATTTTGGTTTTCTTGAACTCAAGCTCTCCTCCATTGGTAGTTTAATTATTTTTTCCTCATTCATCAAAATCACCTACAAGATAATCTTCAGGATGCTAATTCTACTCAGAGTAGTGATGATTTTCCCCATTTCTCTTCTTTTTAGTTTACTTTTTTGATTTGATTTTCTAGGCAAATCAACAGAAACGAAGGGGAGCTGGTAGGATTGGCAAGTCAGTGAAGGTTGGAGACATCTGCTCAGGACTCATCGAAAACAGTTACATTGAGAATCATAAGATTTGAAGTCAGGCAGAATCAGGACCGACGTCCATTTCTGACACTTAACTGTGAACCCTGATATCAAACTACTATACCTCTCTAAGATAAGATCCTCAACTGTGAAGTAGAATCAATGCAATCTACCTGCTAGGGCATGTGTGAGGATAAAATGCGATAATAAATGGTAAGTGCTTAGCACAGTGCCTGGCACATGGTAAGTGCTTCATAAATGTCAACTACTACCGATAAAAATTAGCGCTGCACTTTCAAAACCAGCCCATAAATGGTGGACAGAATAGGAATTGGATCTGAAAAGCACAAAGGTACTGTGGAAGGTGGAATAATACGGGAACCCCGAGAAGAAGAATCCGTTTTGAATTGAACAGAAGTTATTCAAAGAGTCAACAAGCAATCCTATTTAGTTACATCTCCATTTCTAAATGAAACCACAAAAAGAAGTGTGGGGTTGCCTCCAAACCTTAAAAAAAAAAAAAAAAAAAAAAAACACTGCTGGTAAAACTAAGTTCCTGCAGGATTACAGATCATCTATTCAACAGCCTGCCCTCCCTGAGTTGTGTGTGCCATATTTACAGGTTAGCTACAGTGCACTGAATCCTCTCACAAAGTGTTCCATCCACAGTTTTAATTTAGCTCTCTTTCCTTTCTCCTTTTTTCCTCTCCACATTGTCTAAGTGCTAATAATAATAATTCAATTTAATAACATCCATCCTCACAGAGTACTCAAGCCCATCCGGTCCTCAAGGACACCTAACCCTTCTCGGGCTCACCTCTTAGCTTCTTTATCACACTTGAAGCACATCATAAACTACATCTTCCCCAGACCTTGTCATAAAGGGTGAGGCCGACATTGCAGGAATGAAATCAGGGAAGTACAACCTTGAACTGGTTTATCTCTTCTCCTCTCTGCCCTTCTCCTCCCCCTGCCCTTCCCTCTTTTCTTTCACCTGTACTTTTCCTCAACATCCAGAAAGAGGAAAAATTTAAACTCCCGTTCCCAAGGGGGCTTCCTGTAATGGCTTACTTTCTATTTGGCAGTTTGAAGCCTGATCTAATAGGAAGGATGCTCAGCATTGATAGCTGCCTCAGCAGTCATTAATTTGCTAATAGAAATTGCTTTTTGATAATGCAGGTCAGGATGACGGCCTCCAGTTTGTGGATGAAGAAACTGAAACATGAAATGTTAGATGTCTTCTATGCAATGACGGTGCCAAGCATAAGTAAGAGAAAGGATCCACTCTTCTGACATTCAGTTCCCTGAAAACTTAAGTTTCTTGAAATATAGGAAAAGGAAAATGGTAAATGTAACATTTGTGAGCAGTCAAAATTATTATAATAATGTGTTTACAAACATTTGTGAACTTGATTCGCATAGATTTGTTTATTCTCAGTACACAATTTTAACGACATTACATATTTTAAATTAAAGTACATTAAAAAAAAACTTTAAAGCCCTGTCATTGCTCAGCTATTAATAAATCTGACTAGTATCCATGAGGACTCAGGTTCGATCCTTGGCTTTGCTCAGTGGGTTAAGGATCTGGCATTGCCCTGAACTGTGATGTAGGTCACAAACGCGGCTGGGATTCTGCATTGCTGTGGCTGTGGGGTAGGCTGGAAGCTACAGCTCTGATTCAACCCCTAGCCTGGGAAGCTCCATATGCCATGGGTGTGACCCTAAAAAAATGTAACAATGATACGTTTCTTGAAAATTATCAAGAACAAATTATAAGATGAACATTACTGCTGTTAACTATTTTCATTATTTGGATTTTTATTTTTTGGTACACAAGTCTAAGACTCTTTGGGTCTGTATCATATAAACAAGGTCACGCAGCAGGTTAAAAGAAAAGACGGAATGTCACTTCTGTATGTATCAAGTCTTACTCCATCCGACTGAAAAAAAAAAGCGATGATACTATCTACTACATGTATTGCTTTGAAATCATGTGCAAATATACATGATCTTATTTTTTCAGAAATTCCTAGGAAGGGGGAACAACTTAAACAGCAGTTGGTTAATTGACAGCAGAGAGAGACTGGCCAACCTCAGCAGAGAACTGGGCTAATGTGGGCAGCATTCCTAATCACCACGGGGCACTGAAGTCTCTACTCTAAGGCAAAGCTTTTTCTTTTTTTTTTTTTTTACCTGAGTCCAATCTGTAACACTAGATTGTAGACATTAGCTTGTTTAATGTTCGGTGTCACTCTCAGAACCATCTGCATTGTGCAGCAGTGTCCTCAGTCCACTGAGAGATACACACTACCCAGCTCAGCGTTCTTGATGCAAAAGAATGATCCTTCCAGGGATCCAAAAGAGGTACCACCAAATGGGTGTCAAGGGGGGAAGCAGCTACTGGAGTCTTCTGATCTCTCTACTAGTGATTTCTGCCTCTGGACATCTTAGGTTCTTTTGCTTTCTACCATTATGTTCTATGAGGACAATGCACCTGACAGCTTTGGCTGAAGACTTAGGACTGGTCATAATTGATTTTTAAGAGAAGGGAGAAAATATGTCTATATATTTTGTAGTGGATATTGTGATACTGTAATATGCAGCTGATATATCCTCACATCATTTAAGGAGAAAAGTACTGTTTCTTCCAGGCTGTGGGAATGTTGACAGCTAACAGTTCTCAGGTGAATATTTCTAGGTGAATATTTCTATGGGAATTGCCTCACCCTGAAGAGAGTCACCTACTCCTTCCTGAGAGTACCCCACATTCTGCAAACTGTTCATGTGAATGTAAACAACAATGGCTTCCTTGTCTCCATGTGGAAGAATTCTAAAAGGCCATTCCAGGACAAGAGCTCTCATAGAGTTGTCCTAATGCCTTTATTGCATATGCATCAACATTTTCTTCCTCTACCCAATTCCGCATCATTTAGTCCCTCATAAGAGTGGTTTATAGAATATCGGAATTCAAATATGTTCAGGTGTTGGTTTTCTCTTCTTGTTTGGCAGACCTGGATCATCATTTATATATCAGAACATGCTTTCCACTTTGTTCTTATTATACCAACAAAGGACTGTATCCTGCATAACTCTGCATTTGACCAAGGGAACCTCCTTAGATCAAAGAAGATGTGACAACATATACATGACCACGGATAGGATCTACTGATCTAGTCATTCCCATCCATCCAGATAATGCCAGATTGTTGGAGCCAGTTGCAGTTGAGGCACTAGCTTAGGGATGATTCCCTGCAAGGAAGATGTGCCCTCTTCCGGGATGCATCCAGGATGCCAATCCTTTATCTCCTGAGTCAGGAATCCAAGAGGTAGAGTTAAGAGAGGCCCATTGACTATCAGTTTTAGTGACTCTCTTGGGAAATTCATGGTTCCCATCTCCAGAATTTGAAGCTTTAGAAGATTAGAGGTCTTAGTTACCAGAAAAGGAAATCATCTAGCAGGGATAAAAAAAGCATGAATACCATTAACCATTAAGCTACAGTTCCTACCCCAATACCTCAGCTTTGTTGTTTTGTGAGACCAGCAGGTAGGCAAGGTAAGGGTTATAGATCCTGACTTTTAGGAAGAGATAGGGCTGCTGTTATACTATGCAGAAAAGTATGTGTTGGATATGCAGATCACTCACTTGGAAACTTCTTGGTGTCACTTGGCTCAAATTTGATGAGTGTGAATGGCAATTTTTAAGACTTGTAGTAAGCGGAGTTATAGCTCATCCCTCTAAGCTTTATCCCGTATTTCCACAGGAAAAGAGGTCCATCAGAATCCTAGAGTAGTTTATTGTACAAAGGTATCTGAGTGTAAAAAGGGATTGATTAGTGCAAATTATAGTGGATGCTATGGTGTGTTGTCCAGATAGTTACCCTTTAAGACAGAGACCCTCATTCCTCTAGCTGCTGAGGGTGTTGGCTGTTGACAATCCTCCTCTTAGTAGCTTTCTGGGAGTCTCCCTCCCTTGAAGAGAACCACCTCATGCAAATACACCTTCTCTTCTTTCGTAATTTTTTTTATTTTAGTTGATTTACAGCATTCTATCACATTCTGCTGTACAGTAAAATGATCCAGATGTGTGTATGTGTGTGTGTACATATATATATATATATATATATATATATATATAGAGAGAGAGAGAGAGAGAGAGAGAGAGAAAGAGAGAGTTTTTCTCACATTATCCTCCATCATGTTTCATCACAAGTGATTGGATATAGTTCCCTGTGCTATATAGCACTGTCTCATTGCTTACTCCACTCCAAGTGCTTCTACTAGTCCAAACATCCCCATTCCACTCCCTCCCCCTCATCAGCCACTAGTCTTTTCTACAAGCCCAAGAGTTTGTTTCTTTTCTGTAGATAGGTTCATTTGTGCCATATATTATATTCCAGATATAACTGATATCATGCAGTAATTGGCTTTCTCTTTCTGACTTCCTTCTCTTAGTATGAGTCTCTAGTTCTATCCATGTTGCTGTAAATGGCATTATTTTGTTCATTTTTATGGTTGAATAGTATTCCATTGGGTATATATACCACATCTTCTTAATCCAATCATCTGTTGATGGACATTTAGGTTGTTTCTATGTCTTGGCTATTGTGAATAGTGCTGCAGTGACCACATGGGCACATATATCTTTTCTCAGAAATACATGTAGTGACTGATGCACACCCCACAACTGTATCCCCTGAGAGCATGCCCCAATAAACGTGATATTTGCCAGTCATATGCCTCAGATTTTATTTCCAGAGGATCCCAAATGCAGCATACTGCATATCTCTACCTATCCAGAGATACTTGAATTAAAATCAAACCAAATAAAGCAAACAAACAGGAGGAAATACCTTTGCCCTCCAAAGGGAAGTTTTAATAAAGAAGAAGTTTCCAAGTACCTCTGCTTTCCCAGAGGGAGAAATATTTAGGAAAGGGAATAATTTTAGGAGTACATTAAACCATACTTATGCTTTGTGATTCTAAGTGTAATCTAAGGACAAGCAGCATTGACGTTACCTGGGAGCTTGTAAAAAATGCAAACTTCCTAACCCCATCCCAGATCTACTGAATCCCAATTTGCATTTTACAAAATTCCAAAATGGTCTGTATATATATTCAAGTTAGAAAAGAACTGCTCTAGAACAGTTCTCTTTATTTTTTTTTTAATTTTGCTTTCCTATCATTTAAATAATGAGCATGTATTTCTAATATTTATATTATATATAATAATATAACATTTATTGTTTATTATATATTAATGGATTTATTATATTATATGTGATAATATATAATTTAAAATCCATACTGTATTTATAATTTATAGTGATGTGTACAATTATACTACTATGTCATAAACATTGAAAAACATTCACAAATACAAAGAATTAGAAGAATAAGGCTTATTATTTTTTTTAGTAAATAGAAAATTTAAAAAAAATAAGGCAAAAATACTAGGGTGTTTTTCATCATTTTCTCCCCCTCCTCAATAGATTGTCACATCACTCCACCTTGGGTATGCTTTCTTCATATTGGTGACTTCCTCCCTCTCTGCAGACACATCTCCACCCTGTGCTTTAGGTAGATTCTTAGGAGAGAGATTAAAGGGAACATTAGGATTAGAAAAAGTCAGAAGTTGTTTTCTCTGTGGACAAGTAATAGGAAGAAAACTGGAGTGGTTTGAATTGACATACGATGGTGACAGCAACTGAAAATGCCACCATCTCGAAGAGCCTCACAGATCTTAGGGAGAGAGGACGTTCCTCCTTTAGTCTCCAATCTGTGTGATTCCAGTCCAAGAGGTTCACCAAACCGGTCCATTTTTCACATGGGATCCTTGCTATTTGCGGGTATATGATTGAAGTTTTCAGAAACTGCTTAGCAGGTCATTTCATTGTCAGATAGACAAAGGTAATGAGAATTTATCAGCCCCCAGTTCAGATTAACAGCTGATCTGATCTGTCACCACACATTTCTTTCTATATTGCTCTTATTTAACCAGGATGCATTTCAAATTAGCAGGGGATTATACAATATTTTATGCACCTATGTATGTATGTATATATATATATATATATATATATATATATATACACACACATATACACACACACACACACACTACATATATTACATATATTATATATATTACACACATACTACATATATTACATATATTATATATATTACATATATTACACATATATAAATAGTTTATGCACACACATACAATACATATCCAGACCAGGGTTTATAGCTCTATTCCTCATTTTCCTGGATACCAAGATGAGCCAGTAGTATAGTGAAGCCGTGGGTTCCTGAATTGACATCTTCAATGATAATTGCATTAATGCTGAGGCTTAGGAGTTTGATATGATATCTGTTCAGGACGCCTGGTGTGGGAGCTGTGCTCCATTGTTCCACAAAAAAGAAAGCACCCTATAATTTCATCGAAAGCAGAAGGGCAGCAAAATGATATTGTTTAGAAACTGCTCAAAGTAATAGCCATTGTGTCAGCTGCCTTGTCAGTCTCTCTGTCAGCAATAGAATATTTCACACGAATGAGAAAAAAGTCTCTTTATAAATGCAAGATAATTAAAATATTTGAGTAAGTTAGGAACAGCGCAGGGGACCTCAGGAAGGAAAGCCAGAGGCTTTGTTTTCCAAAAAAGGAAGTGATGTAGGAACTGATATCAGCAATAGCGAAGAAAGTTCAATACTCTGTGAGATAGTCAGAAGACACTGTTCGAGAATGTCTGAAATGGATGGCTCGGTGAGCAGTCACTGGTGAAACATTTCCTCAAACTTTCATTCCAAACCCTGTTAAGGATGTGTGAAGGGAACAAAACATTTCCATTCATGATAGTTCCTCAAGTTCACTGTCAGTTCTTCTCAATTCCAATCACACACACACACACACACACACACACACAAACACACACATGCACACACACACACACACACACAATGGTAATGAACCTACAAAAAGAGAATTCATGGGAATAAAAATGAAAAGCTATTAGCCAAATGTCTTTTCAGGACTGCTGCTTCTGATGACAGAAAAAAAACTATGGGGTCCAGGAACTCAGCTATCATAGTATAAAAGGGAGTAGAAATGCTCCAGTGAGGACTGGATTTTGGTCTGTTCTTAGTGCTGCAAGCTAGGGCTATGTTGGCATTTTTCTCCTTGCAGAGATTACAAAAAAAAAATTAATTCCCAAATTTCTTCATGGAATTATTCTTTTTCTGGAAGCTAAAAGACTAAGAAGATGGGAGAAAAAAATAGCCTTATGACACTGAACTGAATTGAGCTGACCTTCAGTTTTCTGAGTAGCTCTGCAAAATTACCAATATCCATGCAGAGTAAAACGACCTGAAACACCTCTGAAATACCTAATTTGGGGTTATAAGCTTAAGGTATAAATATACTGAAATAACCAAAAACTTCTTGTCACGGAAAGATCATATAGTACAAAACAGATCTTAAATAAACCAAAAACTTGCACTCAAAATGAGCATATAAATAAAAATTCCTAAAACAAATTAAAATTTTAAACTGTAAGGATGCCAAGCAGTACAATTAATATTAAAAAAATATTAATTACAGATTAAATGCATCTTATTAGTTGACAAATACTTGTTTTTAAATCTGTTGTTAGTCTGCATTTGATTAGCTGAAGATGATCAAAAGATGAAAATACACCATTTATTTTTAAAAAATTATGAAAGTACACAGAAAAGGAAAATAAGATCAGAGGTAAAGGAAAAAGAACAAGTTAATAAGTTTGGAAATAAAAACATAGTCTTTCGACCAGACTTAGTAGAAGATAAAGCCCATAGTCTGAGAAATAACCCCAAGGACAACACTTAGAATGTATCATAGAAAATTAGATAAGTTATACTAAAGAGGAGTTAAAGAAAAAATGTCCATGGTTTCATGATAGGCAAAGGTTCTTAAATGGATTTAACATTTAAAATTTTTGCTTTAGAAAAAAACACTAATAAAATAATGAGAAAGCAAATTAAAGAATAGGAGAAAATATTTGCAAATCTCATATGCAGAAAGGATTTATATCCAGAATATATAAAGAATTTCAAAACTTGACAATCAGAGGAGTTCCTGTCGTCGTTCAGTGGTTAACGAATCTGACTAAGAACCATGAGGTTGCAGGTTTGATCCCTGGCCTTGCTCAGTGGGTTAAGGATCCGGCGTTGCCGTGAGCTGTGGTGTAGTTTGCAGACGCGGCTCGGATCCCGCGTTGCTGTGGCTGTGGCAAAGGCCTGCAGCTACAGCTCCTGTTAGACCCCTAGCCTGGGAACCTCCATATGCCGCGGGTGCAGCTCTAGATAAAAGGCAAAAAAACAAAAAAAAAATACTTGACAATCAGAAAACAAACCCAAATAGAAACTGTAAAATTCTTGAAAAAACCTTCACCAAGGAGTATATACAAAAAGTGAGTAACCACATGAAAAGGAATCAATATCAGTAGCTATTAGAGACAAATATTTTAACACTAATGAGATACTGCCAGGAATCTATTAGGAAGACTTAAACAAAAAATCCTGATAGTAAGAAGAGCTGGAAAAGATGTAAAGAAACTGGAAACCATCACGCATTGCTGGTGAAAATGCAAAATAGAACATAACTCTGGGAAATTTCTGCAGTGCCTTTTTTTTTGAAATGCTTTTACATTTTATTTATTTTTATAATGATTTTTATTTTTTCCATTGTAGCTGATTTACAGTGTTCTATCAATTTTCTGCTACACAGCAAGGTGACCCAGTCACACATACACATATACATTCTTTTTTCTCACATTATCATGCTCCATCACAAGTGACCAGACATAGTTCCCAGTGCTATACAGCAGGATTCCACTGCTTATCCATTCCAAAGGCTATAGTTTACATCTATTAACCCCAAATTCCCAGCCCCACCCCTCCCTCTTGCCAACCACAAGTCTATTCTCCATGTCCATGATTTTCTTTTCTGTGGAAAATTTCATTTGTGCCATATATTAGATTTCAGATATAAGTGAAATCATATGGTATTTGTCTTCCTCTTTCTGCCTTACTTCAGTTAGTATGAGAGTCTCTAGTTCCATCCATGTTGCTGTAAATGGCATTATTTTGTTATTTTTATGGCTGAGTAGTATTCCATTGTGTATATATACACATCTTCTTAATCCAGCTGTCTGTCGATGGACATTTAGGTTGTTTCCATGTCTTGGCTATTGTGAATAGTGTTGCAATGAGCATGCAGTGCATGTTTCTTTTTCAAGGAAAGTTTTGCACAGGTATAGGCCCAGGAGTGGAATTGCTGGGTCATATGGTAGTTCTATGTATAGTTTTCTAAGGAACTACCATACTGTTTTCCATAGTGGTTGTAGCAATTTACATTCCCACCAACAGTGCAGGAGGGTTCCCTTTTCTCAACTCACCCTCCAGCATTTCTTATTTGTGGGCTTATTAATGATGGCCATTCTGACTTTTGTGAGGTGGTACCTCATAGTAGTTTTGATTTGCATTTCTCAAATAATCAGTGATGTTAAGAAGTTTTTCATGTACATGTGGGGCATCTGTATATCTTCTTTGGAGAAATGTCTATTCAGGTCTTTTGCCCATTTTTCCATTAGGTTGTTCGATTTTTTTGCTGTTGAGATGTGTAAGTTGTTTGTATATTTTAGAGATTAATCCCTTGTCAGTTGCATCACTTGAAACTATTTTTTCCCATTCTGTAAGTTTTCTTTTCTTTGTGGTTTTCTTTGCTGTGCAAAATCTTGTCAGTTTGATTAGGTCCCATTGGTTTATTTTTGGTTTTATTTCTGTTGCCTTGGGAGAATGACATGAGAAAACATTTGTAAGTTTGATGTCAGAGAATGTTTTGCCTACGTTCTTTTCTAGGAGTTTGATGGTGTCTTGTCTTATGCTTAAGTCTTTAAGCCATTTTGAATTTTTTTTTCCTGCGTGGGTGTATTTCAGTATCATTGATTTACATGTGGCTGTCCAGTGTTACCAGAACCACTTGTTGAAGAGACTTTTTTCCCATTGTATATTCTTGCCTCCATTGTCGAAGATTAATTGACCATGGTGTCTGGGTTTATTTCTGGGTTCTCTATTCTGTTCCATTGGTCTGTATGTCTGTTTTGGTACCAGTGCCACACTCTCTTGATTTCTGTGGCTTTATAATATTACCTGAAGTCAGGGAGAGTTATGTCTCCTGCTTGGTTTTTGTTCCTCAAAATTGCTTTGGCATTTTCCATGTAAATTTTTGGATTGTTTCTTCTAGTTTTGTGAAAAATGTTGTGGGTAATTTGATAGGGATTGTGTTGAATCTGTTGATTGCTTTGGGTAGTATGGCCATTTTCATAATATCAATTTTTCCAACCCAGGAGCATGAATAGCTTTCTATTTCTTTGAATTCTCCTTAATTTCCTTGATTAATGTTTTATAGTTCTCAGCATATAAGTATTTCACTTCATTGGTCACGTATCTTCCCAGGTATTTGATTTGTTGGGGTGTGCAATTTTAAAAGGTATTGTATTTTCATATTCTTTTTCTAATATTTCATTGTTAGTATAAAGAAATGTGACTGATTTCTGAATGTTAATCTTATATCCTGCTACTTTGCTGAATTCGTTGATCAGTTCAAGCAGTTTTTGGATTGAGTCCTCAGGGTTTTCTATATATTGTCATGTCATCTGCATACAGTGACAATTTTACCTCTTCTCTTCCAATTTGGATATATTTTATTTCTTTTATTTGTCTGATTCCTGTGGTTAGGACTTCCAAAACTATGTTGAATAAAAGTGGGGAGTGTGGGCATCCTTGTCTTGTTTGAGATTTTAGTGGGAAGGCTTTCAGCTTTTCTCCATTGAGTATTATACTTGCTGTGAGTTTGTTGTAAGTACCTTTTATTATGTTATGGTATGTTCCCTGTAAACCCATTTTGGTAAGAGTTTTAATCATGTATGGATGTTGGACTTTGTCAAATACTTTTTCTGCATCTATTGAAATGATCACGTGGGTTTTGACATTGATTGATTTGCATATGTTGAATTATCCTTGTGAACCTGTGATGAATCCCACCTGGTCGTGGTGTATGATCTTTTTATATGTTGTTGGATTCCATTGGCTAAAATTTTGTTGAGAATTTTTGCGTCTCTATTCAAAAGAGATATTGGCCTATAGTTTTATTTTCTGGTAGTATCTTTGTCTGGCAATGTCTTTAAAGCTAAACATGCAGTCTCAATCAAGATACCAATGACATTTTTCAGAGAATTAAAACAAAATATTTTTAAAAATGTATGGAAACACATAGTCACTGAATAGCCAAACCAATATTGAAAAAGAAAAACAGAACTGGAGGAATCAGGCTCCCTGACTTCAGTTTATACTACAAAACTACTGGTACAAAACAGAAATGGTGTTGGTAGAAAAACAGAGATACATATTAGTGGAAAGGGATAGAAAGCCCAGAAATGAACCCAAACACCTATGGTCAACTAAGCTATGACAAACGATGCAAGAACATATGGTGGAGGAAAGTCAGTCTCTTCAATAAGTGTGTCTGGGAAAACTGGAAAGCTGCATGTGTAAGAATACAATTAGAATATTCTCTAATACCATACACACAAGTAAACTCAAAATAGATTAAGGACCAGATACTATAAAACTCTTAGAAGTAAAACATAGGCAGAACACACTTTTAAATAAATTGTAGCAGTATCTTCTTTGACCCACCCCCTAGAATAATGACAATAATAACAAAACTAAACCGATGGGACACAATCAAACTTAAAAGCTTTTCCACAGCAAAGAAAACCATAGAAAAAGAAGGAATGAAAAGAAAACAAAACCCACAGAATGGGAGATAATCTTTGCAAACTAAGCAACTGATTCATGGAGATTTACATAAAAAAAAAAGCTATTAAGATTGGGGCCGATCTAAATAGACATGTCTCCAAAGACTACAGACAGTTGGCTGGAAAGCACATGAAAAGATGCTCAACATCACTAATTATTAGACAAATGCTAATTAAAACTATAACAAGTCACTAATCAGGATGGCCATCATCAAAAAGTCTACAAAGAGGAGTTCTCACTTTTGTGCAGTGGGTAAAGAACCTGACTGTAGTGGCTTGGGTCAGAGTGAAGATTTGGGTTCAATCCCTGGCCCAGTTGCAGTAGGTTAAGGATCCAGCATTGCCACAGTTGTGGTACAGTTTCCATATGTGGCTTGTGTTCAATGCCTGGATAGGGAAGCTTCCATACAGCACAGGTGTGGGGTGTGGAAATTAAAAATAAAGGTCAAATTAGGGTAAATTTTTTTCAAAGAATCAATAATATGCAAGTTATATCCCCTATCCAAAAAGCAACTTAATTTGACATTAACAAAAAATTAACTTTTGCAAATAATGAATATGCATATTTAGAAATGATTTCCTTATTCCTTATATAATAAAAAGGAAATGAAAATTACAAAATACTTAAGAATGACAATGTAAGTTCAATATGCTTTTTAAAATGAGCAAGTTTAAATAGATCCTTTAAACACTTAACTAAGAATATTAAGATGGCGAACCAAGGTGAGCTAGAGAGGAAAATAATTAAAAAGGAATCTAAGAAACAATAGAGCCTATCAATAAAATCCAAAGCTCTTGCTTTGGAATTTTGGGGAATATAACCAATATTTTATAAAAACTGTAAATGGAAAATAGTAACCTTTAAAATTATAAAAAAATAAAAATTAAAGTTAAAAAGATTCAAAACAAACAAAGGTATTCAAACCTTTAACAAGTATGATGAAGTGGGCAAAAAGGAAAACAATGGTATAAATATGTAATATTTATATAAATAAATGGGACATAATTACATAGAACACAACAAAAATTTAAAATATTAAGAGAATATTATGAAAAATGTTGTACACCTGGATTAAAAAAATGAAATGAATGATTTTCTGAAAACACATGAATAAGTCAGACTCAAGAAGAAATAGAAAATCATGATAAATAAATAAAAATCATTTAAATTAAATCTAATGTCACATTTCACCCCAAGGTCAACAGCTCCAGATATTTTACAACTGAAGCAAAATTTGGTAAGATAGTATGATTTGATAAGTACAGTATTTCAGACACAAGTATGTATTATATTGCCCTCCTTACTTTTTGTTTTGAAATATTTCAAATTAAAGAAAATTTAAAATAAATGAGAAAAAGGCACAGATTGGAGCAGGAGACATGCCATCAAGTTTTGGCTCTGTCTTCAGCTCACAAGGATGTAGGACACTTAACATGTCCACGACCTGACTTTATTTTTGTGATGAAGGGACTATAAATTCATCTATATGAATGTGCATAGGGCTTGCATGCCACATGTTCTGTATTTCTCAATCTAATCTAATTATCTTGGCCCCAAAACCTTAGAATCTAGGAATGTCTTATTCTAAGACATCAACATGGAGACAAGCAGTACTATAAGATGGTGCCAAATAAAGATTTCTTTCAAGTTTGTAGAAATATCCCTTGAGAGCTATATATAAAATATGAATGAGGAAAGATTAGAAATATTTAACTGTTCCTAAAGTATAAGCAATAATAAATTCTGTAACTGTAAAATTAAAAGTTTTAAATTTTTGATTATGCTTACGTTAACAGAAACGACATATTTAGAAAGTGGAGGGAAACACTCAAGCCCTGGTCTGAATTCCCCTGGGTTTATGGAAATCACTCCTTCATCTATATACTCAAAAGTCTAACCTCAGCAAGTTCAAATGGATAACCCAAGATGCGAGGAGAAGGAAAGAGTTTTGTTGTGAGGATCCACAGCAAGATCCAGGCAATTACGTTCTGGAGAAGGGGAAGCCCCAGGAATGAAGTGAAGGCATGGCTTCAAATGTGAGAAGGCAAAGACAGAGGTCAGAATCTGTGTGGTACCTTGTGAGGGGATGGCATTTGTGTCACTTTAAGTCGCTATCAGAACTCTCTTCAGCCAGGTCATGGCATGCCTTACCCCACTCAAGGGTTTCACATGCAGGCCTGATAATCTCGTGAGAGGAAGACTGCAAGGAGATCAGGATCAGATGTGCCTCGCGGTCTGCTCAAACCTGGTGCAGTACCTCTGAGCAGATTCATGCCCTTCAATTCATTCCCTCTGAAGATTAGAGACCTTTGAGATGACATAAAAGCAGGACTTTCACCCCCAGATCATTGCACCTGCCGATCACAGACTGTCTACCTGGACCTCGTGAGGCACTCTGTGAGCCAAGCCATTGATCACATGGAAGGAAGCCCACAAATACAGTTATACATTCCCCTCATCATGATCTGAAATGATTTAGGTATTTTCAGTCTTATGATGATGGGTCAAGAATAGAATCCTCTGTGAAGATGTGTCCAAAATGGCGTTTGAATGTCTCGATGACACAGACTTTTAGAAACAACGTGAGGTCAGGGATTTGTGATTTGTGGTAGCGGTCCCCAAGGTGGAGTCTGCAAGAGTGGTGAGATGAGACTGGATTCACAGTCTTAACACTGGAGATACAGCAACTCCACCTATTACTGCCAACAATTGTGCAGCTACCTCCTGCAGTGAGTGGTGCTAGTTTTACTACAAACAGTATTTCAGTCTTCCCACATTTCTATAGATCAGATGATTACAAAAAACATTTAGCAGATACAAAATTTTAGAAACAGAAAAATTAACTTTCCAGAGGTCCTCCAGCAGGTATATGGCGACAGAGCCAAGATTTAATCACAATGATCTAATCTCACCGAGGACACCAGCCCTTCTTTGGGCCACTGATGTATTTGTTGGGGACTTCACTCATTTGGCAACTGCCATTTATTATATAGTCAATGCAACTGGAAAAGAAAGGCCCTGATCTCAGTGGCTCCTAAGATAAGATTTTCTCTAACTCTACCTCTTTATGTTTAGGGATTCATCATCAGGGTCCTTTCTTCACTGTCAACACCAGAATGTTCTTCTCACACCTGTTGCTCCCACTTCTGGTCCAGAGCATCTTATTGTATTCCCCAGCAGGCATTCTAGTTTTGATAAAAGTGTATACATTTATATCACTCACACTGGCATTTTTGTCCTCCTTGGCCACTGTTTTGTAATTTGAAATGCCACTGCTGAGGAAAGAGCACAGCCTTTGCAAATGGCAGCAATATGGGTGAATTCCATTTCTGGTTCTTACTATCTGTGAAGCTTAGAATTGCATATGCTGTGGAATCAGATCTAGTTCAAATCTGAGATATTTTACTTGGTTTTAGAATCTTGGACAATGACTTAAGTCTAACTTCATTTTCCTTACTTGCAAATGGGGATAATACTAATCACATTAATTATGACATGGAATCCAATAAAATACACATAGAGTGGCTATTATGCTCTAAATATTTGATAAATTATAGCTTTTACAACTAAAATTTATGTAAAACATGTAGCCAAGAGCCTAACATCTAGTGAATATCCTGTAAAATTTATTCCTTATCCTTTTCTGAAGCATCTTCAGTATGTTCTTGATATTCAGGCTTCAACTTTAATTCTGGCCATTGTGATTGCTGATCTTCTGAACTTCCATGGCCATCCCTGGACTAGGTCAGCATTTCAGGTCTCCATCCTGCAGCAACATTTTTATAACTCCATCTCCTATAGTGAACTAGTAACTTAAAGGCATGCTTCAATGAATCATAATATTTGAACCAGAAGGAGCCATGCAAAACTTCACTGTGCATTAATTATCAGCTTTCTATTGTGCTCGATGTTGAGAGGTCACATAAGGTCCTAATAGTTTCCTTGGACTTCCATAACAAATTTGCATGAGCTTGGTGATTCAAAACAATATAAATGTATTATTTTATTGTTCTGGAGGCCAGAAGTCCCAAAATCAAGGTGTTGGCACCATCCTGCTCCCTCTGAAGATTCTGTAGGGGGGATTCATCCTTTCTCTTCCAGCTTCTGGTTTCTCCCTGAAATCATCAGCTTCCTTGGTTACTTCACTCTAAAATTTATTTTTCTGGTCACACCGCTTCCTCCTCTTCATTCATTCTCATGTCTTCTCTTCTGTATCTTATAAGGACACTTCTTACGGTATGTAAGTCATATCCACCTAATTCAGATCAATTTCCTCATCAAAGTATCTTTAATTACAAACCAGACAAATGTCCTTTTTTTCCATTAAGGTCACATTAGGGGGTTCTGGGATTTATGAAAAGGACATGTCATTTTGGAGGTCACTAAACTGTTCACTTTACACTGAGAAAGGACAAAAAAAAATGGAGAAGAAATGGACATAGGTTATTCCCTTTGGAGATTTGTACACTGCCTAAAGGTTAGAACCTAAAAATCACAGGCAGCCAGGATGCACTTCCTTTTTCATTCCTTGGGTTTGACTCTATGGAAAAGTCATCCTGTGGAGGTACCATTTAAAGAACTACATAAAATCACCTCTCAGATGAAATAATAAAGGTGTTAATTGACCTCTCTGTTGAATTTGTCTCTTCCAAGAATATTTCACACAAGTGCTTGATTTTCTGGTTTAAGAAGATCGATACTAATTTTCCCACACTCTGATCACCTGAAATAATTCCTTTCCTTATTCCTTACTTATTCCCAGCATTTATGTTCAGTTATCATAGCCCCCACCCACTGTCATCAGTGCTTCAGGCTGGTGTAGGAAGTTCTTTGAATAATCTTTCTCTGTAGGTCATATCCTCTATCCTTTTATCATTTTTGGATCCTTTCCAATTTATCAATGTCTCCTAAAACAAGCTGCCAAAAATGTTACAAGAAGCATTTGTGTACTTTGTTTTTAAACAGAAAGATAACCGATATTCCAAAGCAGTCAGGAGATTTCCAGAAACACGTTCTGGAATTAAATCACATCTATTAAGTCAGACTTTCCTAGTGCTTGATGCACTCCTCTACTGCTTCAGCAACTGCATAAATTTCTTCTAACCAACAGGGGATATGAAGAAAACAGACCATTCTAGGTAGATTGGTTATGTCTAAAAAATAATAGCAGTTGCCATTTATCCTATGTCTACCGTGTATGACCTCATGTACTTTCCATGTGTTTGTTGCCTCATGTAATTCTGTGTTCTCTCAGTTGCACAGATGAGAAAACATAGGCTGAGAGAAAGTAGGAACTTTTCAGATAACCATACAACTGTTAAATCATGAAGCGGGGCTTCAGTCCCTGTTTTGGTTTCAGAGCTTGTGGTCCATGATACTTCACCTCAGTAAAATACTGGGTCTCATTTTAAATCCCTAATGAAACACTACAAATACTACTTCATTTAAAGGATAGTTCACTAAATATTCAATTTGCTGGCTGGATTGGGCTATTTTATTTTCTCCAAAATGATTTGCTTGTCTAGATCTGGCCTTTGAATTAAGACAAACCTTTCTGAAGAGTCATTACCTTAAAAGGTCATTTAATCTATACCCATGCCTTGGGGGGTGCCATTCCAGAAGGTAATTCCTCAATGTCAATAAAGAGTTCTCTTTACAACTTTAACTCTGTTTCTTTTCAAAATTGTTTTACACAAGTTTGCAGTGGACCTCCTTAAAATGGGTTTCAATGGAATCAATGCATATAACTCAATCAAGTATTTTACCCAGTCCTGATTTTGGTTCTGCAAATTTTACAAGGGAAAAAAAAATGCGCGCGCACACACACACACACACACCACATGCACACATGTACACTTAACACACATGCACATACACACGCACACATACATGTGTATATATAAATAACCCTTGTTAAGATCTTACAGGAGATAAGACTCAAGAAAATATTGACATGAAGTACACAAGATGGTCTATGATCCTTGGTAACACTTTGTGGCATAGACTGGGGATTTGTAACCCTGTTTAATCAGAAATACCTGACAGGTTTAAAAATTGCATTCTATAGACCCATCCCAGATCAACTGGATCAAATTCTTAAAGGTTGGGAATTGGCAGATTAAAAAAAATCTTCAGATAATGATTATTATCAACCAGATTTGTGAGAATAGACTATTGGCAGAATATATATTCAAGAGTATAAATACCATGACATACCACGGTAACGGTCATTATTGCAATACTAATGTTGGTAATGATAAGTATACTATCTTACTGGTATTTATTGTTTTCTAGTTTTCAAAGTAATTTTCCACCAACTGTTTCATTTGACCTTGCAATAAATAAAATTCGCTGGAGTCAAGAGGTATATGATAAAACTAAAGCTCAAGTTACTAAATCCCTATTTGGTAATCCCTGCCCTTAATCATATGTGTATTAACTGGTAAGCTAGGGTGTACCCTCTGAGTACCTAGTCTAGCCCTTCCTTCCACACGAAGTTGGGCAGCCTTCACTGAGGAAAGGAAAAAATCCCATGAAGGAATAAATAAAGAAAACTGAATTGGTCTCAGCTCCTGCTTCTCACTTGCTACATGGTCTTTAACAAATCATCTCATCTTTCTAGGCCTTATACTATTGAGAATATAGGCTCTAGAATCACACCACCCTTGGTCAAACACTAGCTGTACCATGATCGCTGGGGTACAATGGGCGTGCTACTTAATTTCTTCATAATTTATTTTCCTCACCTAGACAACAGGTTATTTTAAAGATTAATTATGTGGCTATATGAAATACATATGTGTGTGTATATATATGCATACACACATATATGCATACACACACACACACACACACACACACACATATATATGGAGGGCACTAGAAAGGTTCTATAAAGTACCCAATGCCCCATTAAGTATTAGTTTAGGGAAAGTCATCAGATAAGTGCAAAGTTTTGATTAGACATAGATTTGTTAACACTGGCACTTAGAAGAGAACATTAGACAATAAAATAATTTGTGATGAACAGTTTAAAATGAGAAGGAATTCTGACATAATCGCCATTCTCCTATTTTTAAGAAAAATATATTTGTAGCTTTTAGTGGTGATAGAACACGTGCCAGATTTGGTGCTAAATGCCTAACGTGCATTTATTTCCCTTAATCATCAGCACAATCTCATGACTTATGAACACAATTTCATCTTTATTTTGCAGATAGGGAAACTGAAGCTTAGGAAAAAACAGAGCTGATGAGGGAGGTGGCCCTGATTAGTTCATGGGTCATTCATACCCAGACCCTGTTCCCTACTCCCTAACCACTTGTGTATATGCATTACCAACACAATTTCCAAATGGAAGAAGCATATCCTTCATACATGACACTTCTTTCTGATTCTTCTCATCATGCTCTTTCCAAATCTCCCCTCCACCCACACCCACCTGCAGTCTTGAGTACTATCTTTTAGCTATACAAACTCTCATACCAACCCCCTTCTCAGACCAGACCCTACGAGAATTGACCCATATGCCAAAAGTTACTTCCCCCTTCACAAGGAAATTGCCATTTTTTGTTTTCAGCCAGGTGATGAATGCAGAGTAATCGGACTACGTAATTCACAGTAAGGAATACTTCACAGTAAGAAAGATAATCTTTACCTTTCTGAGGGAATTTACTTGTCTAAAATGCTTTGGTTAACTGAACTACACCTTTGCTTAGTGGAGCGTTAGACAATGAAAAGCTGAAATAGAGGATTTGGCCTGGACTGAGGAGATACTGCAAAGTAAAATGTCCCTACATAGCCCTTGACAGAGCCTATGGGTGCAGGTTTAAAAGGAAGACCACAGTCATATTCCAAGAATTCTTACATTTGAAAGTAAAAAAGTGAATGTGCCCAGGTAAGACTGGTGTTTGGAGGACAAAGAGGCCCTTTCAGCATTTTATTAAAGGAGCCACAAAATGATGGCAAGAGGGGTATTGCATGTCCTTTCTCTGGAGTAGCTTGCCCAGCCCCCTTCCCATTTCATTAAATCCAGGAAAGCAGCATTGTCCTTTGGTTGACAGTAAACTGCCACACAACATTGCCTTCGTCTCCTTCGAAAGCCAGTGCTAAGGTGTTCTCTATAGCATGATATTTACAGACTAAAGGATGACATTTTCAGGATAAAGACAGCCAGCTCTGTGACAGGATCAGCTGCCTGGAAACTCACTTCTGTTAGAAAGGACTATTTTTCCAGTTGCCCCATCACCATTTTTCCTGCAGAAAAGGTTTTTTCCTTTTGTAGAAATCTACAGATTCACTTTAAAGTGCCCTGTACCACACACACACACACACACACACACACACACACTTAGCCTCGCAGGGAGACTGAAGAGGAGGGGAGAGGTTCTCCTATTCACAACAACCTAAAGTGGTTAGGGGAGGAGGTGGAACTCTGGGTCCTCTTCATCCTTCAGAACACTGGCTGTCTGTCTGCCAGAACTATTTTGGAGAATCTCTCCTGGGAAGCCAAAGCTGACTCTGACCTCAAGAAGCTGACACCTAGAAATAAACACAAAGAAAGCTAACACAATATAAGAGTTGGGTAGAATATGATATTAAATTCAGATCGTGGCAATAGCAGTAATAACACTACCTTGACTGGCCTTTCTGCTAAACAATGCATACGTACATGTATATGAGTAAGAGCTGTGTGCATGTACAAGTGTGCATATGATTTATATATATGTGTGTGTATAGATATATGAATGGGTGTTATATATGCATGCATATTATAGTATACTATATATACACATATATATGTATATATACACACATAAATGTATATATACACACATATGCTTAATTTCCTTAAATACATTATTGTCCCTATTAGCATCTGAGGACAGGAAGGTTGAGGAGGGCTTTCCCAAGGACAATTTTCTAGTAAATAAGTCATGAAGAAATTTCCAGTTCACTCTTTGTCATACCCCTTAGCACAGGTTTTTAATTCCTGTGTTGTTAATACCTTCTAGTAGTAGAGCAACTGCAATGAGATTTTAGAGAAGAAAATAATCACTAGAAGCTGTGATCATGTATGGAAGTCATGAGATTGGATCAGACAAGTTCTTGAAAGAAGGTGAGGGTCAGGATGGAAGGGTGCCTGGCACAGATGAATTGAATGGTGTGAAGAAATGTGCTCAGACGAGGAGGGGGCAATGGGGAGGTTTTGATTAGAAGATGATCTTAGGGTCGAGATTTCACCCTAGGGTACTGGATACTCATAGCATATTCTTACATGGGACACACGGCACAATAGTCTTCCCTAGTAGGAAATTGTCTCTTGAAGGCTTCTTTTAAATGTGGTTGTCTATTGTGGTTGTGTTAAAAATAGACATACAGTGGAGGAGTCCTTATATTTTGGAGGCATATATTAAAATATTTAAGGATAAAATAGTAGGATGTTTAAAGTTCGCTTAAAAAAAACTCACTGTGTGCGTCAAGGTAGGAGTGAAAAAAAACTTAGTCTCAGGTTAAAAATTATCAAAACTGGCTTGTAGGTTCATGAAGTTTTGTGATACCATTCTACTTCTACATATCAATATTTTTCATAATATTAAATTAAATAAAAATCACACGCAACTCAAGCACAGCTTTCAATTATTTAATATAAAGCTACTGTTATCTTTTGATAGTATGAAATACATATCAGTGGATTTTCCTAAAAAAAAAAGTCAGCATGATTTCACGATCAGCTCTCAAGCCACTTCCCATTATGTTATTAACTTAGAAAAATACACCTGATAATAGCATAACATTACCCACATATAATCCTTTGCTTCAAAGTATTTCACTTGCATCATTTTATATTATCTTCTTAGGAATCCTGAGAGAAACTGGGCTCCCAGAGTGAAGTTGTCCTACTTGGCATGGAGTGAGAGAATTCTGATGGAGACTTTTAAATATCTTACTCTGAATTTCTCATGGCAGTTCAATATTTATCAGAGATAGACAGTAATAACAAAATAATGGTGATTGTCATTACTGGCCAAGGAGGTGCAAAGACCCAACCACATTAGCAAATGTCTGAAAATAACAATTTCAGCTTTTACTTTGTACAGAGAACATCCACAGTGAATACGTTTTGATGAATGATGACCCGTTTTCATACCCATATATGATTAAAATAGCCATCTAAAGGAGTCTAAAATGGAGTTCCCATTGTGGCTCAGTGGTTAACGAATCCGACTAGGAACCATGAGGTTGCGGGTTCGATCCCTGGCCTTGCTCAGTGGGTTAAGGATCCGGCATTGCCGTGAGCTGTGGTGTAGGTCGCAGACGCGGCTTGGATCCCACACTGCTGTGGCTGTGGCGAAGGCCGGCGGCTACAGCTCCTGTTAGACCCCTAGCCTGGGAACCTCCATATGCCGTGGGTGTGGCTCTAGATGAGGCAAAAAGACAAAGGAAAAAAAGGAGTATAAAATCCAATCCCCCCAAAAAAATTGTGACATAACTCTATTATATATTCTAAGTGCCTATAAGGGGTAAATTTTAATTTCTTCCTGATAACGTCAAAAAGTTTGTTCTTTTCTGTTTTTAATCTTGCCTTGCCCATCTTAGACTTGTATGAGAAAGAATCTGAGGAGTAGAACATGTGATAAGCCTTTATAGCTTGGAAGATTTAGAAAATGTCCAAGAATTATGGAGCTGAAAACTTATTTTTTTTTATATATGTTTTACCCAGTTTATCCTTCTTTCTCTTTTGTCTTTATCACGGGTGCTTAGAGCTAGTAAGAACATATTGATACAAATAAGAATTTTAATCCATTAAACAATATTGATGTCAACAATTTTCTCCTTGGTAAAGTGTCTCTGAATTTTATTTTCCAAATTTTATACACAAATAAATGTTTGCGCACTCTACATGAAATATTAGCTGCTACAACTGCTTTTAAATGGTACGCGTTAACACCTCAAATTTTGTTGTATGTAAAGCTGAAGCTGGTATAGATCTATAATTTTATTTTCAAGAATCAAATAAGTGAACTGAAGTGGTAGGATTGTAAGACTCTGCTTGATAATCTAGGATAGGATAACCTATCAAGCAGTCTTCTTCCACACTCCCATTCTGTTGCAATGCACTATGCCCAGTTAAAGGACTGATAGGCTAGATAACATCTGAGAAGTGAGAAGTCAAAAATATAGCTTAGCCATTACGCTGTCCTATTGGCAAACTTGCTGGCCTCTTTTCACTCATGGCCAATCATTATTTTGGCATTTTAGAGGTTTGGCCATTAGGTCATTAAATGTTTGAGCTCTATTTTACTTCTCTATAAAAATGGTATGACACTGATGACCAGTGGGCTGTTATATTTATGTCAGCATGAATAGTGTAGTAAAAGTAATAGCAATCATATAATGGTCATATTTTATATGATAGTTACTTACTGTGGTGTAATTAATGTATTCTATCTTCATTACTTAATATGGGCCTCCTGCCTTGTTTCATATAGACAGCTGTTTATGTGGGGACCCAGATGCTGACAGTATCTTGTCTACCATAGCTAAAGAGAGTAGTAAGGAAGGAAGCCATTCAGCTAATATATTTTTCATGTTTTTTTCTTTCTCCTTCAGTTGGTTTCTAGCACTCTGTGCTTTGGAATAGGGCAGGCCACAGATTCCGCAGTAACAGATTCTGCAAAATGTGATTGACATCCCATGACAAATGCGGATATGCCAGGCATATTCCCACATTACTCATGAAGTATTTACCGAGATTTCCATTCTAAGAGACCTGCTGTCAGGCTTGGGGAATGAATTTCTCAAAGACTCAGAACCAGGAAATGACAGAACCAGTAGTGACCCATGTTAACTCCACTTCCATGTGTATGCTCTTCTCACCCTCCACCACTTCCCTTGGTCATGAAGTGCCTTAGTAGGAGGCCAGGAGAGAGAAACTGGTTTCATAACTAAATTAGGCTAAACAACATGGCTCATCAGTAAACTTATAGCCTCCAATGAATTTACATTTTGTTGAGCAAAATTCAAAGACAGGGATAAACAAAAAAGATATGGAAACAATAGGAAGATTGTGTAATATAGCAGGTGGCTTCCTTGGGAACTGCATCCTGGCACTTGTAGGAATGCTCACAGAAGACTTTAATTTCCACCTGTGCATGGAGTGCCTTATCTGATGATGAACACTCCACCATCGCTGCTAATGAGGGGCTCACCTCTCCTTTGAACAGGTGAGCTTCTGCGTTGATGAATCCCTCCCTACCATGATCCCACCCTGCTTTCTGTCTCCAATTCATTGTGTGCATATCTGAGTAAGATGACCTGCCAACATAATGGGCCTGCTGAGATGGTAGTGCAGGAAAAATTCGGGCTGTTTGTTTCAGAACTTCGTTTCCATTTCCATTTTTGATTAAACTCTGGCTTTGAGTACCAAAAATGATGTAGTTTCCTTGGCAGCAGATCTGAATAGCAATTGCTAATGAGGCCACCACAGTGAGTTTTCTTTCTGGGGAGATGTGTGGGACTAAGCAAGTCTCTCACTACTCCTCAAGTGAAAGTTTTGCCCAAAATGTCTCTTTAGCTCTCCAGTCTAGAAATTTGTAGAATAATACTGTTCCACCAGCAAGCCTTAGCTGTTAAGCATCTTGAGAAAGGACCTCAGCTGGTAGAGAAAAGATAGAGACTAATTGGATCAGGGGCTCTGAAAGATCCACTAAGGCATGGATAAGATCAGTGGAACACCTTGAACCCAAGAGGACTTGCTAAACCCTAGCAATATTTGGACTTTCACCCACACTCAGGCTTCTACCCTCTGTATGTGTGTGTGTGGATGGCAGGAATAAAGCCAATGGCCATGTAGATAATGATGGGAAGAGAGAACAAAGAATCATCTGTTCCTTTAGGTTAATGCCAAGTTGTTGCAGAAGGGGTAGTAACTAGAGGTCTAACAGGCAAGGTTCTCAGCTGTAACAAATACAAAGTGGCTTCTATGTTTTAAGGACATATATAAAAGAAACTGACTAGCTCACAGAGTCTCCAGTCTATGCAGCCTAAAGGAATGCCCAAATTCATACCATACAACTGGTCCTGTGGAAACAACCTGGTACCTCTTTCAGGAAAAAAATATCATGGAATCCAGCCCTAGATTATTCTGCTAGAATCTTATCTACCATTGACCCTGAAAATTGGATGTATCTGCCACTACCATCTTCTAAAAGGATTCCACGTGGGGCCTACTTTAAATTACTACCTTCCAATTTACTGTCCACTCTTTGAGCATAATTGCAGATATAAGTGGGTCCAGGTGCAAAGGAAGATGGACAGATACCTCACTTCCACCAAGAGTGAAAATGTAAGCCTTTAGCCTGCCAAACTTAATCAAGAAGAAATAGATCAACTAAACAGACTGATTACTAGAAATGAAATTTAATATGTAATAAAAACACTTCCTACAAATAAAGTCCAGGACCAGATGGTTTCATGGGATAATTCTACCAAACACACCAAGAGGAACGTATACCCATTCTCCATAAAGTTTTCCAAAAGTTTGAAGAAGAAGGAACCCTCCCAAAGATACTCCATGATGTCACCATCACCCTAATACCAAAACTAGGCAAAGATACTACCAAAAAAGAAAACCATAGGCCAATATCTCCGATGAATATAGATGCAAAAATTCTCAACAAAACTTTAGGCAACCGAATTCAACAACATATAAAAAAGATCATACTTTCTGTACCAAGTGGGATTCATCCCAGGTACACAAAGATGGTTCAACGTATGCAAATCAATCAACATCATACACCATATTAACAAAAGAAAAGTCAATAAGCACATGATCATATTAATACATGCAGAAGAAGCATTAAACAAAGTCCAGCCTCCATTCATGATAAAAACTCTTACCAAGGTGGGTAGAGAGGAAACATACCTTAATATAATAAAAGCCATTTACGACAAACCCACAGCAAATATGATACTCAATGGAGAAAAGCTGAAAGTCTTCCCACTAAAATCTGGAACAAGACAAGGATGCCCACACTCACCACTTTTGTTCAGCATAGTATTGGAAGTCCTAGCAACAGCAATCAGACAAACAAAAGAAATAAAAGTTATCCAAATTGGAAGAGAAGAGGGAAAAATTTAACTGTATGCAGATGACATGACACTTTACATAGACAACCCTAAGGACTCAACCTCAAACATACTTAAACTGATCAAGAAATTAAACAAAGTAGAATGATATAAGATTAACATTCAGAAATTGCATTTCTCTATACTAACAATGAAGTATTAGAAAATTATACAAAAATACAATACCTTTTAAAATTGCACCCCAAAAAATAAAATACCTGGGAAGAAACCTGACCAAGGAGCTGAAAGAGGACTATAAAACATTAATCAAGGAAATTAAAGAGGACGCAAAGAAATGCAAAAATATTCATGCTCCTGGGTTGAAAAAATAGTATCGTAAAAATGGCCATACTACCCAAAGCAATCCACAGATTCAATGCAATCTTTATCAAATTATGAAAGACATTTTCCCAGAACAGGAACAAACAATTCAAAAATTTATATGGAACCTCAAAAGACCCAGAATTGCCAAAGCAATCCTGAGGAACAAAAACCAAGCAGGAGGCATAACTCTCCCTGACTTCAGGCAATATTACAAGCCAGGGGAGTCAAGACAGTGTGGTATTGGTACCAAAGGAACAGAACAGAGAAGCCAGAAATAAACCCAGACACTAACAGTCAATTCATCTTCAACAAAGTGGCAAGAATATAAAATGGGAAAAAGACAGTCTTTTCACAAGGCGGTGCTGGTAAAACCAGACAGCTGCATATAAATCAATGAAACTGGAACACACCCTTACACCATGGACAAAAATAAACTCAGAATGGCTTAAAGACTTAAACATAAGACAAGACACCATCAAACTCCCAGCAGAGAATGTAGGCAAAACATCCTCTGACATCAACCTTCAAAGTGTTTTCTCAGATCTCCCAAGGCAACAGAAATAACAGCAAAAATAAACCAATGGGCTGTAATCAAACTGACAAGCTTTTGCACAGCAAAGGGAATGAGAACATATGGAATGGGAGAAAATATTTTCAAATGATGCAACTGACAAGTGCTTAAACTCTAAAATATACAAACAACTGATACAACTCAACAACAATAAGAAAAGCCAACAACCCAAGGGAAAAATGGACAAAAAACTTGAATAGACATTTCTCCAAAGAAGATGCAGATGCCCAGCAAGCACATGAAAAAATGCTCAACATCGCTGCTTATTAGAGAAATGACAAAACTAATATGAGGTACCACCTCACACCAGTCAGAATGGCCATCATTAATAAGTCCACAAATAACAAATGATGGAGAGGGTGTAGAGAAAAGGGAACCCTCCTGCACTTTTGGTGGTAATGTAAACTGGTAGAAACACTATGGAAAACAGTGTGGAGGTACCTTAGAAAACTGTATATAGAACTACCATATTACCCAACAATACCATTCTTAGGCATATATCCTGACAAAACTTTCCTTGAAAAAGACACATGTACCTGTGTGTTCATTGCAGCACTATTCACAATAGCCAAGACATGGAAAGAACCTAAATGTCTATCGAGAGATGAATGGATTAAGAAGATGTGGTGTATGTACACAATGGAATACTATTCAGCCATAAAAAAGAACAAGAAGATACTGCCATTTGCAGCAACATGAATGGAACTAAAGACTCTCATACTAAGTGAAGTAAGTCAGAAAGAGGAAGACAAATACCGTATGGTATCACTTATATCTGGAATCTAATATATAGCACAAATGAACCTTTCCACAGAAAAGGAAATCATCGATATGGAGAACAGACTTGTGGTTGCCATGGAGGAGGGGAAGGGAGTGGGAAGGACTGGGAATTCAGGGTTAATAGATGCCAACTATTGCCTTTGGAATAGATAAGCAGTGAGCTCCTGCTGTATGGCACTGGGAACTGTATCTAGTCACTTATGATGGAGCGTAATGATGTAAGACAAAGGAATGTATATGTGTATGTGTGACTGGGTCACTTTGCTATACAGTAGAAAATGACAGAACAGTGCAAAGCAGCTATAATGAAAAAAAAATAAAAATCCTTGAATTAAAAAATATGAAAAGGTAGAAAGAAAAGTACCTCAACTTAAAATTTGAACGCTCAAATTTGCTGGAAAGTCTCAAAGTTAACATATATCTATTTTAATAGGAATCTATACAAGAGAAAGTATAAGCAGACATTGAATTAAAAGGAACTAGGTGACAAGTAAACCCTTGAGGACAGAAATAAACAAATAGGAAGCAAGAAGGCCACCAAAGACTATGATTAGAAATCAAGCAAGACAGTTGAATCATTTGCAAATATTTTCTCCCATTCTGTGGGTTGTCTTTTTGTTTTGTTTAGGGTTTCCTTAGCTGTGCAGATTAATCTCCAAAATTTACAAACAATTCCTACAGCTCAACACCAAAGAAACAAACAACCCCATCCAAAAATGGGCAGAGGATCTAGGCAGACAGTTCTCCAAACAAGACATGCAGATGGCAAATAAACACATGAAAAGATGTTCAACATTGCTCCTCATTAGAGAAATGCAAATCAAAACCACTATGAGGTACCACCTTACACCGACCAGAATGGCCATCATCAAAAAGTCTACAAACAATAAGTGATGGAGAGGGTGTGGAGAAAAATGAACCCTATTACACTGTTGGTGGGAACACAAATTGGTGCAGCCACTGTGGAAAACAGTATGGAGATTCCTCAGAAAACTCAAAATTGAATTACCATTTGATCCAGCAATCCCACTCCTGGGCATCTATCCAGCAGAAACCATGGCTCGAAAAGACACATGTACTGCAGTGTTCATTGCAGCACTCTATGCAATAGCCAGGTCATGGAAACAACCTAAATGCCCATCGACAGAAGAGTGGATAGGGAAGATATGGTACATACACACAATGGAATGTTACTCAGCCATTAAAAGGAATGAATTACCAACATTTATAGCAACATGGATGGACTTAGAAATTATCATGAGAAGTGAAACCAGTCAGACAATTAGCAACACCCAATGCTACCGCTTACATGTGGAAACTAAAAAGACACAAGGAACCTTCTTACAGAGCAGACAATGACTCACAGACTTTGGAAAACCTTGCTTTTTCAAATAAGACAATCTGGAGGGTGGGGGGATGCACTGGGGATTTGGGATACAAAATCTGTAAAATTGACTTGTGATGATTTATGTACACCTATAGTTGAAATAAAATCCATTAAGAAAAAAAAAAGAAATCAAGCAAAACAGATTGATGACTCATTTTGGGAATCATGGCTGCTGCTGGGTCACGTTCAAACAAGTATTCAGAGATGCTGGGAAATACACTAGGAGCAGCTAGCTGATTAAAATTCTAATCTATTGAGTATCAAATTCCAAGGCCAGGCCTCTTTTGACTTAGACACAAGGTAGATATAGGAATATTTGTTTTTTTTATTTTTTTCCTCCTTGTACCCTACGTATTCATTTGATTGTTTTTTTGTGTAAGGATATCTGTCCCACTGGAATATAATGTAAATGAGGCCAGAGACTTGTGTTTTTCTTATTTTCTGTCCAGTGCAGAGACCAATAAATATGTATTAAAAGAATGAATTAATGGATGATGATGGACAGTGAACTAGTCTATGCAAATGAGTGTCTCTAGATAGATATTAGATGATGGGAAAATGGAGGAAATTCTTCAAAGAAAGGCTGGTATTACTTACAGCTTGAGAGTAAAAGGCCTAGGTAAAGGCCAAAATCTATAAATCGCTTCGTGCTGTTGAAATATAAATTTCGAGGAGTTCTCGTCATGGCTCAGCAGTTAATGAACCTGACTAGTATCCATGAGGATGCAGGTTTGATCCTTGACCTCACTTACTGGGTTAAGGATCTGGCGTTGCCATGACTGTGGTGTAGTTTGCAGAAGCAGCTTGGCTGCCACGTTGCTATGGCTGTGGTGCAGGCTGGCAGCTACAGCTCCAATTTGACCCCTAACTTGGGAACCTCCACTTGCCCAAGGTGCAGCTCTAAGAAAAAAGAGAAAAAAATATATATATATATTTGGAGATCATTTACAATGATTGATAAATTTTGAAATCGAGATGTTAGATATGAAATCCCTTTGCATTACTTTCCTAAATCTCTGTTTTATGTTTATATTTTTTCATAGCCTCCATGGGTCAGCAATCCAGGGAAGACTTTGTTAGTATCTCTACTCAAGGTTCACAAATTTACAATTAAGGGATTGTGTCTGGGGACTCATCTGAGTCTCAGCATCCTCTTCCAAGCACACCTCCTGCCAACTGTAAAACTCATGATGGCTTGCTTCTTCAAGGCCAGCAGAAGGACCAGTCCCTCTTTTGAAAACATTTACTTGGTAAGGTCAGACCCACCTTTATGCAATCTCCCATTGTCATGTATTATAACCTAGTCATGACAGTGATATCGGTCACATTCATAGGTCCCAGACATATTCAAGGAAAGGGGATTTTGCAGAACAGGGCATAGATGTTCAGGGTCTGTCTTAGAATTCTACTTACCAAATCCCTGATCATTTTATAAAGGTGTTTGTCATCTCTCCCAAGTAATGGGGAGTCATTGAAAGGTTATGAGAAATACAATGTTGAGAGCATATTGTTTTCTTTGTGAGTCAGCCAACTGGATGATAGATTTTAAAGAGCCTGTAGATTGGTGGCCTGGATATTAGACTGAGGCAGAGATCTAAGTAAAAGATGATGATGGGGCAATGGGAATGAGTGGTACCACTGCCAACCTGTTAGTCAGGTCAGATACCTAGGCTTCTGATTTCTCACCTTAGCTTCTACATCCAAACCATCAGCAAGATGTATCAAGGATAACTCCCTACTATTTCGAGAACATGTATCTTCTTCTGATAGCTATCTCCTGGCCCAAACCACCACCATCTCTGTTGTTCATTCTTCATATCTAATAAAGCATAGTTTAAGTTTTGGTTACTATCTTTCCCAGATCCCTCGATGGCTCCCCACTGCATTTAAAATGAATTAAAAATCTTCATCATATTTCACTGGGTTCTTTTCTTTTCTTATCTTTCAGGCTCCTAAACCATTATGCTCCAGGTAAAGGCCCTTTATTGTGTGTTAAATAGGAAGACTCTCCATCACCTCAGGGCCTCTGCTGCTGCTTTCCTCCAGTTTAAACCGCTTTTCCTTAGATATTTGTAGCTATTTCCTTCACATCATCCAGGTAGCGGTGTAAATGTCACTCTATCTCAGAGGATAAGCAAGTCACTCTCAATTATTATACCTTATTTTATCATCATCGTAAATTATCCACATATGGATTAGCTTGTTTATTTTTTTATAATTTACCTCTCTCACTAAAAGTAAGTTCCAAGAGCCCATTATTCCTTTTCACTCATCATTAATGTATAAACATATGACTGATAGGTATCATATGGTTTAACAGATATTTATTAAGTGAATATATGCATTTGAGGAAAATCTGAAATTATTTGGACTTGATTAATTGAATGTGATTGACAATGGGAAACAAACAGGAAAGGGTCTTGGCTTTTTAATTTGGGGCACTGAGATTAAAAAGAAGAGAGAAAGGAATGGGATTTGGACAGATTATAAAGGACATATAATCCAAACATAAAGACAACGAATGAGACATGACACATGTAAGAAAACATCGTAAGGGGCTTTATGAAGCTTTAAGATGCAAAGCAATCAACACTGCTTTATAATACAGCGATCAGACAACACCACAGCCACTTCATTCAATATGAAGAGACTGATAGTGAATTTAAGGAAAGTGATTACTTTGCCATCTTCAGGATGAGTGGAAAGCTGGGCAAACTTCAAGTGTCACAAATATTAGTCATTTAATTAAGTAATCACCGAGTATGAATATTCTGTAAGACCTAAGAAGTACAGGATGCAGAGTTAGACATACCTCTGCCTTGAAGAACAAATGTTTTTAAACCATTATTCTTGGTTTAACAAAGGAATGATTCTAACCAGGGCTTGTGAATTGATTCTTGTTCTTTGGGTAGATATTTTATCTGAAATTTTCATGCCCGGCATGTTTTCCTCCAAATGTTTTTCTTGCCTTTTTTGAAAGGACATGTTTATTTAAAGGAAAATCTAATCTGTCTGTGCTTGATGCTTTTCCATTTAGCTCAGCCAATTTCTTTTCCCTAAGAATTACATGCTGATCAAGTAATGCTGTTACTTGTCAGAAGGGAAAGTCACACATACCTAGTGAAAAATCTCCTGACCCTACCCACAAGCATGAACTCAGCTTGAGATGGCCCATCCCTGGAAGTCTACCCTGGGTTATAAGCTTAGGTGGGACAGTGTCCTCTGTCCTTTTACTAGAGGCCAGCACTGAATATGAGGCCATGCTGAAGAATGATCAGTGCTATGTCAGTGTTCTGTTTTATTCCCTGGTCCATCAGTCATTTGGCATCAAGTCCCAGCAAAGGTTGCGTGTTTCAACTTTTCTTCCTGGGTGAACACCACTAATCTACTGACTTCCTGAGACACAAAGTGAAAACAAGGAAGAGACCCAAAGTGAACCAAGGAAGAGGGAATATTAGTAGACTGTTTGGAGCAGATGATGAGCACTCCCCATCCCCCCACTTGAATTGACACCCCAGCACTATTAAGAAAAACCCTGTGCTGAGGAAGAGGACTTTGCCTGAGTTCTGGCTTAAACAGAAACTAGAAATGAATATCTGGATGCATAAAGATTTTTTTTTTATTATTGAATGGTAGTATTTATTTATTTTTTTAAGTTAAGGTATAGTTGATTTACAGTGTTGTGCTGATTGATGCCACAGTATGAGAAAAAGAATGTCTCTTTATGTATGGATGAAGTTTATTTCCTTTTTTTTTTTTTTGTCTTTTGTCATTTTAGTGCTGCACCCGCGGCATGTGGAGGTTCCCAGGCTAGGGGTCTAGTTGGAGCCACAGCTTCTGGCCTACACCACAGGCACAGCAACGTGGGATCTGAGCTGTGTATGCAGCCCACACCACAGCTCACGGCAACACCAGATCATTAACCCACTGAGCAAGGCCAGGGATCAAAACCACAACCTCATGGTTCCTAGTCAGATTCGTTTCTGCTGAGCCCTGATGGGAATTCCTGGATGAAGTTTTATTTTTGTTTTTGTTTGTTTGTTTTTGTTTTCCATCTTGACTCCTTACAAAGAAATATTCTGTTCAGGAAAAATAGTGACTAACCATTTAGGTGGCCCGCCCTGAGCTTCAGCAGAGTTTGCAGGCTGTTTATGCTCTGCTCTCCCTGTAACAAGGGACTTGAGGGTCTCTTCAAATCAGGCCTCTTCCTCCAGTTGGTTCTTGCTATGACATTCATCTCTGTCCTGGACACCCACACAGCTTCCCAGTCTATTTGTTTCATTCTTCACTCCCTAACATCAGATGAATTTTCCACATCATGCTTGTTTTCTTTCTCTCTTTCCCCCCTTTCTACTTGCTTTTCCTTGTGGAAGAAAGTCCAGGCCAATTCACCTGAAGATGGTGTAGGCACAGATTAATAGGCTAGGAAGACGTTCTACAGACCATTTTACTCAGTGTCATTGCGTTTCACATTTATTTATAGTTGGAAAGCACCTATTTTACATATAAATTGGAAAGAATTAAGATTATCCTTTCATTAGATTCACATGATTTTTGGACTCCTATATGCTTTGTTGAAAGAAGAAAGGATTGAGTTTAGCCAGTGCTAGAAATGATATCTAAACATGAGACTTTGCATTCACATGTGTACATCACTAGTCCTAGCTTCAGCGAAAGAAAAGACATCCACTGAAATCTAGCCTCTCTCTGGGGAGAGCCTGGGTCTCCTGGCTGCCAGGGGATCAGCTCTGTTTACTATACCATGAGTGCTCAGTTAAAAAATGTGGGTGTGGAATTTATTTGCCTAGTGTACAGCAGCAAGTGCACAAAAAGTCAACTGCAGTTATATGAGCTTAACTCCTCTTAACCCTCTTACCCTCTAATTCTCTCCTACTGACTATGTCTCTGGTACTTAAATATATGAGTTCTCCTAAGTGCTGCTCAGATATACTTAGAAGCATTGCCTATCTCTTCTTACGCATCTATAAGATTGTTACGACACTGCTCTCTTCTGGCTCTCCACTGTGCTGAGCACCAAGGAAACACTGCAACTTCTACTCTTGCCTAGAAGGGGCTTGAAAGTCTAGACCCAAAGTTAGGTTATATAGGACAACTAAATGCCAAGGATCATGGAGCTCAGAGGTTTATACCCATCCACAAGATCATCTCTAAGTGTCAGGAATAGCTCCCCCAAAATGCCTGGGGTGCTCTGAGTGTAGTAGTGAAGAACAAATATGATTTCATATTAGATCAGTTTCTTTTACTTTAACCTATTTATTCTATTGCTTTTGCTTCCAGTTAGTTATGTCACCTATAGCCTGAAATATACAGGAAAGCCCATTCTCAGGGATCTGACGTTTAAAGGAATACCCTTTTTCCATTTATATGGAGATAAAAAGTTGTCCAATAGAGAATAACATTTGTCTCGTTGGAGGTTTATAGGAACATCATGACCTGACCTCTGTGGAGAGCTGCAAGAACAAAGGATTCCAACACCAAGAAGTCTGCCACAATCAACCACACCCTCATCCTTTTTAGTATAAAAAAGGGTGAATTCTGACTTTGGTAAGATCATTCTCGAGGATATTAGTCCACCACATTCTTGAACTCCCAGCTTTCCAAATAAAGACATTACTCCTTACCCCAACACCTGGTCTCCCAATTTAGTGGCCTCTCGTACACCAAGCACAACAAGCTTTGACTCAGTAACATGAGAACCACTGTTGCCAAGTCCAGACCTAACTATCATGAGACTGAGAGAAAATTCTTCTTTCCCTCTTGTCAGGTGTCTGTTTCACTATCCCTCACTCCCTAATCCAAGACAGGACTTACATTGGGGTAATTGACCGTGAGAAGATAGCCATTCGCTCTGGGTATGATTTTACACTGTAGTCACCAGCAGTGCAGTACAATCAAAATGTCATATTGGCGTCTTCTGAGTTACAGCTTCACAAATATAACAGCACATGCATTCATTCAGAAAACCAACATCCACTGAGCATTTAATACCTAAACTTGTTACTGTAGCTGACATATAGAAGGTGCTCTATAGATTTTAGTTCACTGAACAAATGGATGAGTCTGGTACTTTCACATGGATAAACTGATGGTTTGTTAAGACAACACTCTCTGGAGTCGGATAACCTGAGTTCGAGTCTACTCTCTATCCTTTTGTTAGTAACTGTGGGCAACTTACATAATTTCTCTAAACCACACAAATGCCTTGTTTGTAAAGATAGTGATGGTTATAATGATTATCATGGTGATTATAACATGATAATGTCCCTCATAGCTTTGTTGTCAAACACTTAAGTTAGGGCAAGATAATATTAGGATATTAGAGGGCTCAGTGTAATCATGGATGAGATACGTATTTAATCTTCTGATTTCCTGAGTCTCATTTGCCTAGTGAATTGCAGTTACCCCATAGACCTGATGAGGTTTACTTTTGCCATGCCACTTGCCAGTTTTTGGTGTACTTTTCTGGATGTATATGTTGATAGCCTTCTTTGAATGGTATGTTCTTTGACTGGAACACTTAAAACCTAACATATTCCAACTTTGCCCATCTAGAAATTTGAACTCTTCTATTTCAGTTTATGCTTGAAGATCCATCTTGAAGCCACTTACTTCTCAGAACTCTGACAGGGGGCATGCCCAGTTGCCTGTCTCCAAGCCTACCAAACAGAATAAACTGCTTTGGTGATTGACACTGATCAAACCTGGTCTCCCCTAGGCCCTTGATAGTTGCTACTTTTTAGCAATAAACTAAATCTATATCAGAGGTTTATCCTAAAGATTATAAGAGGAAAAAAAAAAAACACACGAAAACACGTAGCACAGTAATTCTGTTGAAAGGACACAGTGAATGATAACTTTTATAATAATGATGTGCTGTCATCACTCCTTTGTTTCACTCATCTTTTTCCTTACCTCTCTACTTTCCATTTAATGACAAAGTAGCTGCATCTGCATGGGTTGACTGGTAGATAAACTCCTCAGTTTCTACAATTCTGAGAGAAAAAAAGGGCATCTAGCACTGCAGCCATGATGATGCTAAGCATAAAGTGCATGCCCATAGTATCTTCTGGGCTAATTTATTTCACCTTGTCTTATTTTTAATGTAAGACTCATTGAGCCATAAGAGTCTCCCGCTTTTCCAGGAAATGGCTGCCTGTAAATTTAAATTTCTTCAAATAACCTATCAGGCATCAACATTTTAATATTTTATATACCACAACAATACCTTCAGGACACGTGATTTGTTTACATGGCAAGTGAGTTATTGGATATTCCTTTCAGAAGTTTTCATTCTTTGAATAATTCTAATGATGGCAGAGTTTCTAGAAAAATCTTTGTGAGATTTTTGTATTATTCATAGAAGAAACTATGCCTCCCAGTTTATTGAAAACCCAGATCTATTCCAAGTAAACTGACAGTAAAAAGTCTTGAGATGTTGGTGTAATAATACAGCATTTTGCAAAGAAACTAGATATTTTTTTTATGCTAAGTAAGCTTATCCATGTTTTAATATTATAGGGAAAGGTATCTAGCAGATAAAATTAAAGTAAGAAAAACAGAATTCTGGGATCATGCTGTGCATCTATTTGGACCATGGGGGACATGAAGAACTGCACCCATCCTCCTACTTTCCGAATGCCCTCACTAACCTACATTATCCACTACTGGAATGATGGCATTATGTCTACTCTTGTATCCTTCAAATTATTCAATCCAATGACTTTTACAACACTGGCACCAAAAGAGTTTAAGTTAATACATTATCATTCAATAAATAATAACATGAGTCTTTTTCCTTTTTTTTTTAATATTGAAAGAATTACAGGAAATAAGTGGAGAGAAAAAAAGTAAAGGGACATGGGAATGATATCAGGATGTATAAGAGGGTCTTACTTCCTTTCCTTTACTCCAGATAGGAAGGAGTAAAGCTAGTGAAATCATCATCATCATGATGATCATCATTATCATCATCATCATCACCATCATCTTTTTATTGGATAAATATATATGTGTGTGTATGTATGTATGTATGTGTGTATTTTCTTTTTACAATCACACTTGTAGCATATGGAGGTTCCAGGACTCGGGGTGGAATCAGAGCTGCAGCTACAGCTACAGGCCTATGTCACAGTCACAGCAACACCAGATATGAGCAGCATCTGCAACCTACACTGCAGATTGCAACATCTCTGGATCCTTAATCCCTGAGCAAGACCAGGGGTAGAAGCCACATCCTCACAGAGACAACGTTGGGTTTTAACTTGCTAATCCACAGTTGGAACTCCTAGTAAATATTTAAATGCCTTGCTTATCTGCAGAGTTAGGAGTTTCTTTTCCTATTTTTTTACCTGTGGCTTGAGTAGACACTTCTACCCTCATGCTTAGATTCTAGAGAAATACTATAATGTTTAGACTCAGACTTCTGCTAAGGAAGCCCATCAGATTTCCTTCCACAATGAGCTGGAATGAGCACAGAAGTGACTCCAAAGGCCCAGTTAAGGCTTTGCATGAGCATGTGATTTCAGACCTACCTAGAGAAGCCTCTACTCTTTTGGATGTTAATTTGCTGCTCCTAGTTTATCAAAGTAAAGTCATTGTCCAAAAGGAAAGCATATTCAGATCCACATTTCTACTTTTTTTTTTCTTTTTAAACCACACCTGTGGCATATGGAAGTTCCCAGGCTAGGGGTTGAATCAGAGCTACAGCCACAGCCACAGCAACCAGGGATCTGAGCCACATCTGCACCCTAAACCACAGCTCAAGGAAACGCAGGATCCTTAACTCACTGCAAAAAGCCAAGGATTGAACCCCCGTCCTCATGGATACTAGTCAGGTTTGTTTCTGTTGAGCCATAATGGGAACTGCCCAGACTTACATTTCTACCAAAATGCTGCATGGATGAATGAGGGTCCTGTCCCTCCACATTCTTTCTTTCCATTATTTGTTCCCACTTCAGAGAATGCTGCTGAGTGTGTCTCTGTCATAGCCACCACCTCAAGAGGATATCAGATTTGTACTGATTTTTAGGAAGGGTTGTTCTTTAAAAATGAACATTGTGGATACTAGAAGTCTAATAGGGTAATTTCCTCATGAGATTAAAGTTAAGATGGAGAGATGAGATTTTGCATGGAGATAACATAGCCTTATTCAAGCACGTGAAAAAAAAATCAAGAAGAATAAATAAGATGGAGATTTTTTTTTAAGATACAGGTAAAAAATCTAATGCCTTAAAACTTATTTTATTAATTTTGGATATGGGTCACATCATTTTAACTGTTAGTTTACATTTTCCACCATCATCCAAATGTTAAAATTCATAAAGCATTTACACTTGCCACATGTAATGAACAAAATATTTTCAATTATATTTCCTATTCTACTCTATTTATTTAAATAACAAAAGTGAATCCTTACCATCAAATTGATTTTCTAACCTATTAGTGGATCCAGACCCACAGCTGAAAATCCCTGTTTCAAAACCTCACACTCCATGAATTTATATTTTAGAAACAATTCTTTGTAACTTCGATGATTAATCCCAACACACAGAAACTAAAAACAGCCAATTGTACAATTAAACGAGACTGATAGAAATAGGAATGAAAGCAAAGAAGTGAACCTTTCCAGTCAGGCATGCAAAGAAACAGAAAAAAAAACTCCTTAAGTATTCAAATGGAGATCATTTAGAGCTAGAACAAATAGCTGCTCCTATCTCAATAGAGACTCTGTGGACACAGCTACATTATCACTCGAGTCAACAAGTACAATGATAATGATGACCCCAAGTCACCAAGAAAACTTTAATTGATGCTCCTCATAACATCTTTACAGAAATTTAACAAATTATCAAGAAGCTCCTTCACTAAAAGTGTTGCATTTAAATAGCATACAGACCACTTTAGAATTATTTTGAAAAAAAAAGTATTTATTACTACCATAAAAGGAAGAATATTTTGCAGTTTTTAAAACATATCGCTGGTGTGGAAGTCTCCCAACTTGCAAGGATTTCCCTCTCCATTCAAAATCCCAGGAGCAGAACCTCCCAGAACATCAAATGGCTTAACAGTCTAAAAACTGGACCTATGGGAAATGCTATTTTTATTACTTTTCATATCACTCCCAACAGACATAATTAAGTCTCTACCTCTGCTGAAGAAGCTAATACTGAATCCATACTTCCTAATTCTCTAAGTGAACCTCCCTTATCTTGGCTGGGTACTTCTCAATTCTGCCACACTGTACTCTCTGGACCATCCCCAACCACCACCCCCGCCATCTCTGCACAGGCACCAAGATCTCTGTCCAGTCTTCTCAGAATTTTGTGCAATGTTATGGCTTTTTCTCTGGCAATTCAATCTTCAACTTCTTGTATTCCTTTATAAGATTTCTTCTACCTTTTCTTCTACCCAAGTTTAGGTGTTCTATCTTATCTCAGTAATGTACATTCAATATTTATTTTCCTATTTTAAACTACAGAGTCTTATTAATTATGTACAAAGCAGCTAGAGAGAGAGAGAGAACACTGAAAAGGCAGGAGATGACAAGCCAAATTTTCTTTTAATGTAGGACTCTGAAATTTCTTGAAATCTATGGACCACTCTAAAGTAATCTTCAGCTACCTGGAATATCAATTTGTGCAGTACATATTCTTCTCAAGTGATAATGTAAAAGTACTTCACCTTTTTTTATGCCAAAAAACTTCATACTACTTTTCTGATAGAATATTAGGACATCTGGTAGAACATACAATTGTCCTCATAACTTGATAGTATGCATCAGTCTAGATCTGACTGAAGAAAATGAGTTTCTCAAAGACTCTCTAAGCTCCAGAGTGCTTGAAGTCTTAGTACTGAAAGGAAATGTTATGACCTAGAAAACGTATAGCTGGCCAATCAAAATCCCAGGAAGTTATTTTGTGTATATTGACAACTAATACTAAAGTTAATATGGAAAGGCAAAAAACCGATAAGAGCCACCATGATATTGAAGGAGAACAAAAGTGAAGATCTTACACTACCCAAAATCAAGACTTACTATATATACATAGTTATATATATATATATGTATAGAGAGAGAGACAGAGAGAGAGAGAGAGAGAGAGAGAGAGAGAGAGAGTTTAGAGAGAGAGAGAGAAAGAGAGAGTTTAGAGAGCGCAGGAATAGATCCAAACTGATATAGTTAACTGATTTTTGACAAAGGAAATTTGATAGTCCTTTTTATTATTAAATTATAGTTGATGTACAATTATATAATGCTTCCTCAATTTCTCTTGTACAGCAAAGTGACCCAATCCCACAGTTACCTGTGCTGTACAGTAGGGTCCCATTGCCCATCTATTCCAAACCTAACAGTTTGCATCCCAAAACCTCACACTGCTAGTTTTTTTAAACACATAAAGATGATGATGGAACAACTGGATACCCACATGCGAAAAATAAAAATAATCTAGACACAGACATTTCACAAAAATTAACTCGAAATGGATTATAAGCCTAAACCTAAACTTAAAACACAAAAGTACAAAATTTCTAGAAGATAACTTAGGAGTAAATTTAGATCACCTTGGCTATGATGATGACTTTAGACACAACACCAAAGGCTCTACCTGACTTGCATGTCACAAGTTTGATATAAAGCATTTTCTTATCTTTCAGTTTTAATATACCTATGTCTTCTATTGCAATGTCTTATTTGAACCTTAGGCTCTTTAGAGGTGTGTTTTTATGTCATTTGCAAGATCACCTTGAAGACTGAAGGCATTATGTCAGTGAAATGAGTCAGACAGAGCAAAACAAACACTATGTGATCTCATTTATCTGTGAAATCTAAATAAACAAAACAAGAACTTGTAATAGATTGGGAATAGACAGGTGGTTTCCATGAGAGAAGAGTCCTGGGTGGGAGAAATCAGTGAAGGTAGTTAAAGGGTACAAACTTTCAGTTACGTGATAAATAAGTTCTGGGGAGGTGACTTACAGCATGCTGACCAGGGTTAACAAGATTTTGCTGCATATTTGAAAACTGCCAAAATGAGAGATTTTAAAATTTGTCACTACATATAAAGGTCGTAACTACGTGAAGCCGTGGCTACATTAACTAACAATATTGTGGTAATCATCTTCCAATAAATATATCTCTCAAATAAAAAAATATTTTCAAACAAAATAGTTTTCAGGTTTACTTTTCCATTATTACAGGTTCATCTTCGTCATGGTCGATGGACATGCTCTGTATGAGGATGGTCTTTTAAAATTTGTTGAGAATCGCTTAGTATAGACAAGATTGTCAGTTTTAGTAAAGATTTCTTGAAAATTTAAAAAATAAATTTTGCTATGCTGTTACTAGATAAAGTGTTCCATTGGGTCATGTATTTCCACTGAGTCAAGTTTATGAAGAATGTTGTTCAAGTATTCTCTACCATTAATTGGGATACAAGTTCTATCAATTATTGAGAGAAATTTTAAAATCTAAAACATATTTGTGGAAATACATTTGTCAATTTGTAGTTTATATTTTCAGTCAGTGTTATTAGGTACATATACTTTAAACACTGTCGTATTTTTCTGGTGAATTAAATCTTATCATTATGAAATAATCCTTTCACTGATAGTGATACTTTTTTTCCTTTTCCTCCTTAAAGCTTCATTTACTGATATTAATATAATATTATATCATTTTATGAATAATCGTTATTTGTAATATATATTACTGTTTTATTTATATTTAATATATTATGTATAATAATAAAAATTAATATATATTTTGTGTAGTATATATCACTTATTTTATATTTATATTGCATAAATAAAATTTCTTTATAGATACTGTTAAAGGAGTTGCTTATCAAAACATTCCTAGTTTTTCATTATTATTTTATTTAATTCTACCATTTTATCTGTCAATTGGTTTATTTAAATATACATTTTCATTTAATGTAAATACTAGTCTAAAGAGTTTATATCTATTACTTTTTTTTACAAACTGTCTTTATATTTTTTTTCTTTACATCTTATCTCTCCCCTTCTGCTGTATTAACTAAGCATTCTTTCACATTCCATTTCTGCTCTCTAGTTTGGAAATTTTATGTTCTATTCTTAGTGCCTCTTCTAGAAAGTAAAACAAACATTCTTAATTTATCAACATGTGAAGTTATTTCATTATTTTCTGGTTTATAGTTGCAGGTAGTTAGAAATCAGTTGAATTTTTGATGATTGAGGTTTTGAATAAAGACCAGCATTCTATAACTTTTATGATCTTATTTCCATTTTTTGTGTTCTGCAATTTCATGATAATTTGAATGGCTGTAGACATCTTCTTATTTTCACTTTATAGGTCCTCTATAATTGATGTATTTCATTGTCATTGAAAAAAAAATTTAAACATATTTCAAATACTGTTTCTGTCACATTTTTCTTCTTTTCTCTTTTAATTCTATGTTCTCTATTTTTTAACCACTGTTCCATCCTTACTGTCCCATCTCTGTGCTAAATCTTGTATAATTCCCTCTCATCATATCTTTAAATTCACTAAAATTATTTTACTAAAATATATTTTATATATTTTTTTATTTATTTTCCCTTTTGTCATTTTAGGGCCGCACCCGCGGCATATGGAGGTCCCCAGGCTAGGGGTCCAATTGGAGCTGTAGCCACTGGCCTACGCTGCAGCCACAGCAATGCAGGATCCGAGCCGTGTCTGTGACCTACACACCACAGCTCACATCAACGCCGGATCCTTAACCCACTGAGCAAGGCCAGGGATCGAACCCGCAACCTCATGGTTCCTAGTCGGATTCGTTAACCACTGCACCACGACGGGAACTCCTAAAATATATTTTATTAACTTTATACTTAGTTGTGTGCAATCTGAATCTGCTATTAAATGTTACCACTGAGTTTTTACTTCAGTTATTATACTTTTAATATTTATGAGATCTATTGATTTTTTTAAAAAACTTCTAAGCACTTATTTTTCCTGCAGTTATTTTCATACTGTGTTTTCACTCTTCAAAGTAATGCAGTGTTTTAATTTTGGTCTATTAATTCAAATATCAAAGTTTTCTTTTTTTAAATCTGTTACTGCTGGATTTTCTTCTTGAATCAAAAATTGTCTGTGCTTGTGTGTGTGTGTGTGTGTGTGTGTGTGTGTGTGTGTAATTTAAGACAGTTTATTCAAAGGAAAATCCATAAGCCATTTTCATCACTCGTTTGCTTAATGAATAATTATAAGGTAAACAACATTTTAACCATCACCTAAATCAAGAAACAATTATATGAGCCAGACAAAGACCCTCTCTCTATGTGCCCCTTATCATCCACATCCTCTCCTATTTTTGAATATATAACCACTGACCTGACTTTCATAGTAATTGCTTTCTTTTCTTTCTTCATGATTTTATTATCCAAGTTGCATTCCTAAATGCCATAGTTTAATCCTGACCATTCTAAATTCCTCACCATATTAAAACAGAGGGGTGTGTGCGTGTGTGTGTGTGTGTGTGTACATATACATATATATTTATACAGTTTTTAACATTGCCCCCTCTATCTCTTTCTTTTTAAAAAAATTTATCAGAACATTCCAGGATATTTCACCTGTAGAATTCCTAATATTTTGTATCATTCCAGTTTCTTACTCTTAGTATAGTTTTATATGTATCTCTATGCTTTATACCCCTCACAAATTGGCAACTGAACCCAGAGGCTTGGTCAGGTTTAGCTTTTATCTTTGTGGCATGATCATATGTGATTTTGAAAGTATGAACAGAATGTCTGTGTTTTGCTTTTTGTTTTGTATTTTAGTAGGTGTTTGTGCTCAATGCCTAGATAATTAAATTGATTGGAGGTACAAATTGGCAGCATTCTAAATATACATATATGTAATTCATTAACTCGAATAAATTTATAGATAAATTTATAAATTTATAGATACAAAGTAAGTATTAGTATATAAAGTAAATATACTAATTAGTTACCCAGATATACAGTTCATATAGCAAATACAAATTAATGCTTAATTTATCCCTTTCATTTGTACAACTTTTATAATATATTGATTACCTTTGATCTACAAAAGATGGCAATTTATATATTTTAAATATATTACTAATTTACGGATTTAAACATGTTGGATTAATTTCAATTTATTAAAATCGTTCTGTTGAACTTCAGATTTTCGCATCTTTGGCCTGTGTATAGATAAAAGTTGTTTCATGAGTCTTTTGTACATAACTCTTCCAGCAAATGCCAAGATATTCCAGAGCAGACACTTTAAATTTTGTCATTCTTCATGAAGTCCTCATCTTTTTCAATGAGAGACAGTATTTCAAGACTACAATCTGAATTCCTGATATACCTACTACTGAGGTAGAAAAACCTCTTTAAATAATACTGGTATGTCCCTTTGTATTGCATCTACGTATCCTTTTTGTCCACACCAATGACTTTTTAACCATTTTGGTTGTCTGAAGCTTGATGTTCAGTAAATTCTTGAGAAATGAACAATATTCTCTGAGCTTTTTTTGTGATGACAATATCTTATATGTTACGTTATATCTGAACATAAGTTTTACTGGATATAAAATCTTCAACTCACATTTTCTTTCCTTAAAAATCTTAAGCAGGTTAATAACTTTTCTGGCATAAAAAATGACCATTAAAGAGTTCCCATTGTAGCTCATCAGGTTAAGGATCCAATATTGTTTCTAGGGTTGTGGGTTCAATCCCTGGCCTTTCTCTGTTGGTTAAGGATCAGATGTTCCGTAAGCTGTGACACAGGTCACAGATGCTGCTTGGATCTGATGTTGCTGTGGCTTTAGCATAGGCCGCAGCTGAAGCTCCATTTTGACCCCTGGCCCAGGAACTTCCATATGTCACAGGTATGGCGGTAAAATAAAAAAATATACTATAAAAAGTCTAATAAAATTAATGTTATTTCACTTTTAATTCATATGCCCTTTTGTCTTAGATAAAGTGTTTTTTAATCATTTTTCTTCAAAGACTAATATTGTAAGTAAACTGCATCTTACTCCTAGGCATTTTGGATCAATATTATCAAGTGAATATTATTTTCTTTCAATATGTACTTTCAAATCATCATTTTAGAAACTTCTTGAACAAAGATTTCAATGTTTGTTCTCTTTTTTGGTCTTGGTGTTCTTTGTAGGGCCTCCTATTATAAATATGTTGGCTTTTCTGTGTCTTCAATCTTTCACTTTCTTAAAAAGGTATTTTTTAATCTCACATTAAATTTCTTTATATTAGTTTTTTCCATAGGTATTATTTGTTGTTTTCTCTTACCTGTATTTCATCTATTTTAACTTAATTTTTTAAAAAATTGCTATCATTTTGAATTCTTGAATTCTGTCACCCAGTTCAGATTTTTTTTCATTCTGACATATTATTTGATGTCTTTAATTTTATAAGTAGATTTTTGGCTAAAAGAGTTCATTATAGTTGTCATATACATATATATATATATATATATATATATATATATATATATACACACACACACACACACACACACACACATATATATATATGGTAGATCTGTCTGGTATTATTTTTCTCACTGGAGAAATATTATTCTACTCCTCCATCTCCCTCCATCTCTTTTACTTTAGAGTAAGTTTGTATGAGCATTCCCTTCAATTTTTGTCTATTGTAAAATTATGTAAAATGAAATTTTCTGAGCTTGCAAATAGAGATCTAATTCTGATAGCTCTTCTAACTTTAAAAAGTTAAATCTTCTATTGCTCTAATGTACTGTTAGCCCAAGTGTGGTGACTTACTTTCTATGATTTCTTGGCTCTGTTCCCCAGTCCCAAATTTTACATCTCCTCTTTTCTTTATCTGTGTTTACTCTATCTTAATAAATTATTAATTTACCCCAAGTAGTTTTTCTCCTCAGTCATAGGTCTTATCTGGAAGAGAGTCTTGACTGGTTAGTTTTAAAATTTCATAAAGATCATATTTTTCTGGGCCCTAAGGTCTTATCTGAGAATGCTTCCAGTTATCTACTACTAGAAAAGAACTCCTTTCTTTTTTTAGCTGCTCTTCTCAAACTAGAATGTCAGTCCTTACAATGAATTTTTTTACCTTTGGATAATTTTTTTTTTTTGTTCTTATGTTGGTTACAGGCTCCATCATTTCCATTTACTTCTTTCTTCACGGACTCTAGTACTGTGTAGTAGTTCTTAGAGCTGTTGGTAGTTTCCCCCTAGTGCCTTATAATTTGAGGTATGTGAGAAAACCTGTTGCCTAGCTTTCATATAAATTGTGTCCATGACTTTGTGCTTTTACTAGCTTGTTGATCTGTTCTTAGATGAGATTGGGAAAAATTAAGTCAGTAGCCTTCCCTCTTCACACTAACTTCCCAGATTTTTCTGGTTTGTTAAGATTTTCTATGAGCTATTCATTTTCTTGGTAAACTATTTGTGCAAATTCTTTGAAGTCTGTCATAAATACACATTACTGAAGTTATGTAAAAAAACAATAAAAGTAAACTCATGGGCTTCCAATTCCAGACAAATGGACTACATGCTTTTCACCGTATTCTTCCTCTAATTAAAAATATAAATCTGGAAAAAATATAAGGCATTAGTCAAAATATTCTGAAAGTTGAGAAAATAAAGCAGTCTATCTATGGAAATCAAGATTCAAAGGACATTATAGTTGTGAGCTCTATCAAATTTCTAGTTGTGACCTCCATCAAATTTTTATTTTCTTTTTCATATTTTCTTTCTATTTTCTCTTCCTATATGTAATAGTCAGCAAATAGTTATCATTAAAAGTCAGATAGGAAATACTCTTATGTTTACAGTCCATCTGGTCTCTGTAAAACTACTCAATTCTCCTTTGTAGCAAAAATATCACAACAGCATTCCAATAAACCTTTACTTATAAAACCAGATAGTGGGTCAGATTTGGCCTCCAAAATATACTATACACAGTATACACGCACACACACACACACACACACACACACACACACACACACACACAACCTAGTATTTCAGGGACCCTGAATCAGAGCCCTGTTGATAATTCCTGCTCACAAAAGCCAACAGAGACAGCTTCCTTATCCTTTCCAAATGAGGAGGAAAAGCTCCATTATCTCGACTTGCTTAAAACAAAGCAAATGACAGAAGAGACAGGGTAACATCTGTTTTCATTGATATATTTTATGGAGTCGATTATAGAGAGGATGAACAAGTGCAAATGAGTCTTTAAACTTGTGTATAAACTTCTAAACAAAACCTTGAGCATCACATGGTTAAATAAACTAGAACCAACACAACATACCTTTGAGAACTCAACTACAGAATGGAATACTTCCCAGGTGGAGTCAGATGAGCATCTGGGTATCATTCAAACAAGGCAGACCAGAAACACTGAAATATTTTGAAAACTCAATTGACAGTTCAACCACATTCAACAAAAGTATGACATGCTATGAATTCTGGACATAAATAGGTAGATTGCCTGCTTAGATATCACATTAAAATAAAAACTAGACTATCATACATAATACTAAAAATATCCAGAATAAAATCCAGTTTACTTGCCATATTAAGAACTGGGAACATCTCAATTCAAATGAGAAAAGACAATCAACACATGTCAACACAGAGATGAGACAGATATTGAAATTACAAGATTTTAAAGCAGCTATCAAAATGTTCCATGTAAGTGTAAATATCCTTCAAAAATTGAAAAACAGAATATACTAGCAAGAGTTAGAATGTGCAGAAAAGAAAAAAGAGAATTTTAGAATTAAACAAATACTGAATAAAAAATCTGAATTTGAAAAAATACTTATTGGGCTCAGCATAAAAATATAAATAACAGAGGAAAGAATCAGTGAACTTGAAGGTAGATCATAGAAAGGATTCAATCAGAAGAGCAAAGATAAAAAGAAGAAATTAAAAAAAAGAACAAGAAACCCCAAGCACTGGATCATTAACAACATAATGTTAAGGTAATTGAAATCTCAGAATGAAAATAAAGAGAGTTTGGATGCTGATAAAATATTTGAAGAAATGATAGCTTTATAAACCCCTCAAATTTTGAAAAATACAAAAACATAATCTAAGAAGCATGGTGACTCCAAAAGTTTATACACTTAGAAGTTAATATATGTATGAATTTATATATGTATATCAGTATAAATATTTCTCAGCCAGAGAGAAATAATGCATTCATCATAAGAGAACAATTACCCATATATCTACAGATTGGTAGATTCAACACAATCCCTATTGAAATTCTAGCGGACATTTTCTGCACAAATTGAAAAATTGATGCTAAAATCTATATAAAAATGAATAAATTCCTGAAAAAAAAGAAGTAAGGATAAGTTTCTTGATTTTAAAATTAACTATAGTTCAATAATAATCAATAAAGAGTGATATTTGACATAGAAATAAACATATAGGTAACTGGAAATGTTGAATATATAAATAAATCTTTACATATGTGATCAACTGATTTTTGAGAAAGATGCCAAGACATATCAATGGAATAAAAGACCATTTTTACATAAAAATATGCTGGAGAAATCATATACCCACTCAATAGTTGCCTGAGTCTAGAGGTGGGAATCGAGATTGACTGCAATGAAGGGTGAAGATTCTTTTCAGGTGGTGGAAATTTTGTAAAATCTAATTTTTACAATGGTTGTACAACTATGTAAATTAGCTAAATATTGTTTAACTCCAAATAAATAAATTTAATGTTTCTTAAATTATATTAAACAAAACAGTTAAAAAGAGAGATTAACACAAAAATACAACTATATTAGAGATTCAATATTTAATAATTTTGAGTCTCAAAATAGGAATGTAGAAAAATGGAAAAGAAAATTATACCTAAGAATAATCTCAAATAATTTTCCCAAACTGAAAAATAACACAAAAAATTATATCTAGCATAAATAACTCCTACAACTAGTATCATACTTAAAAGTGAAAACTGAATGATTTCAGGGTCATTTTGCTGTACAACAGAAATTGACAGAATGAACACTGTAAATCAACTATAATAGAAAACTGGGATAATTGGTCACCTTAGAACTCCAGGATTAGCCGGATCTTCATCAGCACTGGAGAGTCTTAATAATTAATTGTGAAATGAACTGAAGAGATGAAAGTGTGAACCAATATCAATAATCTATGCTGCTTCAAGTTTGGGGTCAGCTCAGGTTGAGAGAGGATAGGAATTGCTTGAAACTCTCTCTCAGGAAGCCACATAAAACCACAACACAGGATTATAGGCAAAAAGTTTGCTGTCACACTTGCTGTTTTATCCAGCTTTTCTGACTCTACTCTGAATCCTGTCTTAGAAACAGCATCCTTGTATTCTCGAAAAAACCTGAACTTAAGTGACAGGACATAAATAGCTGGAGAGAAAAATCTAGTTCAATATAGGCCAGAGAAAATCCAAACCCCCCCAACAAATCCCCATCCTAAGTCCTCAAGCTGGAGGAGTTAAGAGCATTACATCACCAGTGACTGCTTCCATTGGCTGATGGTACCTGAAGGATCAGAACACCTGCTCCTGTACTAACTCTTTCCTTCCCTTGCAAAGATTAAGAAACCTGTGTATTACAGACCAGAACAAAGGCTCTGGGCAAGGACAGACTTCCAGAGGGGCCTACGCTTTCAGGTCACTGCTTCAACAAATAAGTCAGGTTAAGCATGCATATCTGCAGGCAGGACACAGTGAGCCCAGGATAGAACTCCTCCTTAGAAAGCCTAATATGCTGCCTTGACTGGGAGTTGAAAGAGATCTCCAGTGAACTAAATGTGTTTGCTTTCTTCTCCCACTGGTGCAATAGGAAAAGATTCTCATTCTAATAAGTTTTGACAAAAGCTGGCAAGGGGAACAGGTGCCAATGAATCCAACTAGTCGGAGGCATTAGAGACATCGTGGGCACCAGAGGATAGAGGTGTTGCCATGGGAACCAAGGGAAAGGTGTTTGGTGGTAGCTGGTTAGGAGGTTTGTTTTCTTGTTTAAGATGGAGCTGAACAGCTGCAAGTCATGCTCTCTGTTTTCTACTTTAGCATCAGTGGGTAAATCCCCCTGCTCCACATCCCCCCATCCCCAGCCTTAAATAGGATTTAAGGAATTTAATTTCTCTGCTAACATGAATAATGCTTAAATATGAGGCACAAAAAAATCCTTTGAAAAAGGTATTTGCAGCAAATCAGGACAGCTCTAATCACAGAACTCTTTATGTTGTAGAGAAAATTGTTGCTTCAGGGTCAGAGTGGTGTTTTTTCAGCAGGATTTGAAGACATCATTTTGAACTACAGAACTCGCACCCTAGCTTGCATAAACATCTTTTTATCATATTTTTGTCAGCATTCATACTTCCAGTTTTTAGTACTCATATACCTTGGGAAGAACTCTGAAACATAGGACTGCTTAAAGAAAGGGATGGGATCACTTATTTTTACAAATCTTTTTGAAGTCTTTTAAAGACAAAGAAAAAGGGGGGAAGAATGTCAATTAAAATCGCAATTATCCATATCCAGAAACAACTATTATAATTAGAGTTACTGTAAATCTAGTTATCTTCTAAGAGCTGTGGAAGATGCTAGAGGAGCAGTGGAATCATCTAACCAGACAAAGGAATAGTGGAGGCAATATGGGAAGTTCGAGCAACAGGAAACTGGAGGAGCAGCAGATGAATAAGGTGCTCAAACCCTGACTGTGGATTAAAGGCCTCTGCTCGTTCAAACAAGATAAAGGAGGATAACCAGCAGATGTCATAAATTGGATCATGACAGAGCCTATCAAGTAGAAACAATGTAACAAGTACGGAAGTATAGTGCCATTGACCTATCAAAACACTAGCCCAAGTGCTGAAGTTAGAATTCAAAATGCAAGCTTAGTTATACAATCAGGACTCAAACTAGTTGTTAGTACTCATGCATAAGATTCAAATAGGACTAACAATCTGTGCGTTGTGATATTGAGTCACTGGGGCATTAACCTAGCATTTTTTGAATTGAGCCCCAATACTATCTCTATACTTACAAGTTATAGTTAATAGTGATAATTATGAGTATTATTGAGACACAAGAGAAGGAATCTTCATTTCAGGGATACATCAACTTTCCTGCATTCAAATAATTTATAACGCTATTGTGAAAAATAACGCCTCATATTCACAGGTTTCAGTAGAGAGCAATCATATCTCAACCAGATAGACAGGTCCTCAGCGCAGGAGAGAGAACAGAAAATAGAGATTGCCACGGAATGGAATAAGGGGTAGGACATGGACTCCTAGAAAACCTGCCATGAAACTATTCATTTGCTCCTGCATCCAACAGGTATTTCTTTAGTTTCACTTTTATTTTTAAGCTTTGTTCTTTCTCTTTTTATTTTTATTAAAGAATGGTTGATTTAGAGTGTTGTGTCAATGTCTGCTGTACAACAAAGTTTCCCAGTCATATATTTATATATATATATATGTACACACACACATTCCTTTACACATATTATCTTCTGTCACATTCTATCCAAAGAAATTGGATATAACTCCCTATGCTATACAGTAGGACCTCATTCCTTATTCATTCCAAATGGATATATCAATGCCAAATTCCCCATCCCTTCCACTTCCTCCCCACTCCCTCTTAGCAGCCAAAGGTCTGTTCTCCATATCTGTGAGTCTGTTTCTCTTTTGCAGATAGCTTCATTTTGCCATAGTTTAGATTCCACATACATTTGATGTCATATGGTATTTGTCTTTCTCTTTCTGACTTACTTCACTTAATATGAGAATTTCTAGTTCCATCCATGCTTCTGCAAATGGCATTATTTGGATCTTTTTTTATGGCTGAGTAGTACAACAGATATTTATTGAATGTCTACTTTAGAAAGTTTATTTCCTTAGACTCAATGAATACATGCTGGACAAAAGAGTTATATTCATTTTCCCAAGGGGAGATTACAGTCTAATGTCATAAGAGTGTGTGTGTGTATATATATATATATATACATACACATACATGTATATATATGTGTGTGTGTGTGTGTGTGTGTGTGTTTTAATTGAAAACTGAAATAGATATCATAGAAAAGTGCGAATCAAAGCATATCAGGTGAAACATTTGATTATAGAAAAAATTCCATGTAAAAGAAGAAAAAAAATTTGTGAATGCTGAGGTAGTTATTTTACAAAGCATGCTCATGAGGATAACTTAACTGGAAACACACACTCCAGACCAATAGATAACTGACTTTTCAGCACATTCTTTTTTTTATTTTTTATTTATTTGCCTTTTTGCCTTATCTAGCACTGCATCCACGGTATATGGAGTTTCCCAGGCTAGGGGTCTAAGAAGAGCTGTCTGTAGCTGCCAGCCTTCGCCGCAGCCACAGCAATATGGGATCCGAGCATGTCTGCAACCTACACCACAGCTCACGGCAATGCCAGATCCCTAACCCACAAGCAAGGCCAGGGATCGAACCCGCAACCTCATGGTTCCTAGTTGGATTCATTAACCACTGAGCCACGATGGGACCTCCTCAGCACATTCTTTTAAACTGCAGATATAGGCTGCATCTAGATTACAATCTTTCAGCACATTGTATAATAAACACTATGTGGAGCGAAAAGTCAAGACTGGTGATTAAATCAATTGCATATATGAATTTATCAAATTAGGTCCTAAAAGGAATTTAAAGTGTTTGAATGCAGTGTACAAAATATTTTTGTTTACATTTTTATGTGAATATGTGGTGTCTAAAAGATTATTATTAGAAATTAAAGGATCCAAATTATGTAACCTTTGTCATATGGAATCAAGAAAGAGCTCTGAGCGTAAACAATTGAATTAAAATGGCTAGAAAATTGAATAGGTATTTTTTCAAAAGAAAAAGAGAAATGGACAATAAGTATAAGAATAGATATTCAAAATCATTGGTTGTTATGGAAAGGCATGTTAAAGCCACACTGAGATAACAACACTTCATGTCCACCAGTATCATTAATAAAAATACAAATCAAATAAAAGACAATATAAATATTAGAAAAGTTATGGAGAAATGGAAACCCCATGCATTGCTGGTTGAGACCTAAAATGTTACAGTATCTTTGGATAATAGTCTGAAAATATTAGAGTTGCAATACAACATAGTAATTCCCCTCCTAGATATTTACCCAGAATAAAGAAACAGTTCTACTTCAATATTTGTATGTGAATGTTCATAGCCGTATTATTCATAATAGCTCGAAAGTAAAACAATCAAAATGTGCATCACTAGTGAATAGGAAAAAAGTAGTATATCTATACAATAGAATACCTTTTGGTAATAAAAAGGAATGAAGTTCTGATACATGCTACAACATAAATTAATCTCAAAAATATCACCCTGAGTGAAAGAATCCAGACAATAAAAAAAGACTGCATTTTGTATGATTCCATTTATATGAATTGTCTAGAATTGGAAAACTCTGTAGAAACAGAAAGTAGTTTTGTTGTATCTGGGTATAGGAAAGAAATTAAAAACTGTAAAGGGGACCAGAGATATTTTTAGATGATGGAAATATTCTAAAACTGGAATGTAGTAATAGCTGCACAGCTTTGGAAATATACTAAAATTATCAATGTATAAACTTACAATTGATACATCGTATGGTATATAAATGACACCTCAAAAAAAGTCTTACTATGAACTGTGAGAAAATATTTTCTAATTACATATCTGACAGAGGATTGTTATGCAGAATACACACACAATGTCCACACTCATAAAATAAGAAACCAATTAATTAATGGGCTAAAGAGTTGAGAAGATAATTCACCAAAAATATATATGACTGAAAAATAGACACATAAATATGCTTAATATTTTTAGTCGTTAGTGAAATACAAATAAAAACTGTGGTGTGATACCACTCCATATCTATTGGGCACACTCTTTTCTTTTTCTCCTACAGGAGAGCTGCTGGGCCAAGGAGCTATCTCTCGGCACCATGTTTTATGGTCTTGGGAGAGAGACACAATATAGGTAAATTGAAACAGTTCTTTATACTTTCCTCAATGAGTCTTGGTTTTTGTGCTCAATCCAGGTGCTGAATCTCTTACCTGGATTACAGAGCACTTGTGAAGGTATTTTTATCCATGGAAAATTATCAGAAATGGTGTTTCTGTTGAAATACAAAGAATGGAACTTCCTATTCTACCATGCTAAACTGCTGACTGAAATGTAAAGTGGTGCAGTCATTTTGGAAAACAGTTTGACAGTTCCTCGAAAGGAGAAAGAGTTATGTGATCCATCAGTTATATTCCTAGGTGTACATGAGAAATGAAAAATAAATGAAATAAATAAATAATAAAATGTGGTATGAACATTACTTGACAATAAAAGAAGTAAATAATGGCTATCATGCTACAACATGGATAAACCTTCTAAATATAATAAATAAAAAAAGCCAGCCACAAAGGACTACATTATTTTTCCTTTCTTTCTTTTTTTCCCTGGCCGGGAATTGAATCTTAGCCATAGTTGCCACCCGAGCCACAGCTGCAGCAATGCAGGATACTTTAATCCACTCTACTGGGCAGGGAATCAATCCTGTGTCTCCACAGGGACCTGAGCTGCTGCAGTCTGATTATTATCATTGGTCATTCTAAGGCTGCACCCACAGCATATGAAGGTTGCTAGGCTAGGGGTTGAATTGTAGCTGTAGCTGTTGGCCTACGCCACAACCACAGCAATGCAGGATCTGAGCCTCATCTGCGACCTACACTACAGCTCATGGCAATACTGGATCCCTAACCCACTGAGGGAGACCAGGGATTAAACCTTCATCCTCATGGATATTAGTCGGATTCCTTTCCACTGAGCCACAATGGGAACTCCCTGCAGTCGGATTCTTAAACCACTGCGCCATGGCAGGAACTTCAACAAAAGACCACATATTATGTGATTCCACTTATATGAAAAGTCTAGAATAGGCAAATCTGTACTATCAGACAGTGGATTACTGATTACTTAGGAATGCTAAAGAGGTGGGAAAAATGGAGGGGGGATGATTGTGAAAAGATAGAGAATTTTTAAAGGGGGGTGCTAAAAATAATTTAAAACGATTTTGATAGTAACTATGCTTACAGAACAATTTGAATGTACTAAAAATATTGTAAAAGTTAAATTAGTGAATTGTGTGGTATATGATCTACATCTCAATAAAACTGCTAGGAAAAGAGGGTATACAGAGAAAACTAATTGGTTAAAAATGGCTTGGAAAAAGTAATTGTTGATTGTAGTAGCAATACTTTCATTGTTCCTACTTTCATTGTTTCATTTGCATGCATGCTATAATTTAGATATCCATTTTAGCACTGATAGACATCTTAGCTCTTAAAAGAGAGCTATTCTGGACATTTTTATGCACATCACTAGCTGCACATGTACAACATTTCTCTAGGGTATAAACCTAAGAATAAAATTAGTACATAGTAGGTTGTGTGCATCTTTACTTTTACTAGGTATTACCAAAATTTCTATGATATTAGTCATTAAAGTCAATAAAATAATTACATTAAAATAATTTTAATTGTATTGCTGGAGCATGTTTTCTCCCTAAGTTTGGCACTATGAGTCCAAACATGAAAACCTGGCACAACGGTGAAAATGAGAACTATTGTAAACACTAAGATACTGAGAATGTACTATTGTTGACTGTAAATGTATGCTCAGCTGGTTATTTTTGCAAAGTTGGAAGAGCAAGTGTTATATTTAAAGGAGACCAGTGAGTAGTTTATGGCAAAGTGGATGCTAACATAAACTCTTTAGAATTTGCATTATAAAGATAAGACTGAATAGTATTTTGAGGAGCAAAAAACATTGAGAGGTTTCTGTTGTTGATAATTTATTGTATAAAGATTTGAATTGCTTAGGAAAGGAAGAAATGGAGAGAGAAAGATGTTAAGTATGAACCAAGAATAATTAATAGTTGAGATTCCAGAAGAACTCCAAGATAATAGGAATAAAAATAAAGGTGAAGGGGAAGCAATAGAAATGATGAGTGGGGGCATGTCTGCTTACAAAATGAGAGCAAAGAAAAAGGAGCTGAAAAATGAAAGGCTGTTGAGACGGAATAAAGTGTTCACATCTTATAGCATCAAAATTTAGTCCAAGAAAAAGCTGTGTGTGCATGTATTTGGGGTCATTAGTCAACACTGACACAGAAAAGCTCTTGCTAGTAAACTTGTAGAGTATTGGAATTAAGAAACTTAAAGGTTATTCTCAGTTGACCTCATTTACTTTAATAGCCTATCTTCTGGTCGAAATAAGGGTTCACTTCAGTGGAGATTTTGTTCTACCAGGTCAGCCCACATGAAATGAGGATTGTATTTTATTTTATTTTAGGTTATTTTTTATTTTATTTTAAATTGTTTCTTTCTTTTTTTTAGGGCTGCACCTGTGGCATATGGAGGTTCACAGACTAGGGGTAGAATCGGAACTGTAGCTGCTGGCCCACAACACAGCCACACCAACGCAGGATCCAAGCCACATCTGTGAGCTACACCACAGCTCATGGCAATACAAGATCCATAATGCACTAAGAAAGGCCAGGGATCAAACCTGTGTCCTCATGATGCTACTCAGTTAACCGCCGAGCCACGATGGGGACTCCGAAATGAGGATTTTAAAATCATGAGTTATGATTAGATCAGTAGTTACTGTCTTATGGCCTTGGGCAAGAGTTTTAACCTCTCTGATAAAAGGAGACAATATCTCACTGAAATCATTCTGGAATTGATTGACAAGATAACGTGAATTTTGTAAATGCTATAAGCACTAAACATATGTGAATTATTTCTTTGTTCATTTTTTATAGGCTGTTGTATGACCCTCTTTTCATTGTTTTGATGAGAGCCTGCATTGCTATCCAATTGTTTCACTTATATAAATATAATCTTCTCAACAATAGGAGCACCTAATATGTTCAGCAATTAAAGTGAGACAATTTGACTTACCATAAGACAGACTGACTTGACAACTATGCAAAGGTAGAGAAGAAGGTGTGAAAGCACTGATTTCTTACATGACACCTAGGCATCCTGTTATCTATAGCCATCCAAGTTGCTACACTGATTATAGTCAGAACTTTAATATATTGTAATATGACATTACCAAATGAAACAAGTGTGATTCAAAAAGAACATGGATTTAATTGGAGAGAAAACACACGCAGAAGTAAACATACAAATTAAAATTAAAGAGTTACATAACCACAGAAACTGGTATAGAAACAATTGTAGGCTGAATTTGAGATGAGTAGTAGAGCAGTGGTTCTTCAAATTTTATTTATATTACATTCTTATTTTCTAAACCTAAACAGACCATCTCTTGTTGAGCATAGTCTAAGTGTCAGAGGCTGGGTCTTCACCTCCTTCTCCCAACTCCTTTTCCGCATTCCCAGCAATCTTGCAGAAGACCCTGAGATGCCTCTGAAGAAGGCTGGGTTGCACTGAGAGAATTAGAAGGATCAAATTAAGGGGAAAAGAGCAGAAAACTGAGGGATTTTCAGCATTTGAAAAAACAGATAGTAGGGAGAGAAATGAGTGTGGGTGACACTGTGGATTCCTGCTCTCTTGGAACTATGGAGTGATAAGGTGCATATTAGAAGCACTGAGGATGGATGTGTATATGCATATCTGAATCACTTTGTTGTACGGCAGAACTTATCACAACCTTATAAATTAACTGTACTTCAAAAAAAACTTTAAAAAATGTAAGGAGTGGGGGTAAATATAGGGATCTATGGAAGAGTTAAATTGTGCAGGGTTTGAAACATTATGATTAAGAATCCTGCAAATTAGGAATACCTGGTAAATGGACCAATATACTTCAACGCATACTCTTCATTCACACCTACAAAATGCCTGATACAATACTTTCTTCTTTCTCTTAATTATTTTTCTGTGTTTTACCACATATTTATGAGGAGATAAACTAAAATAAATAATTGATTCATATGTGACTCATAGACAACACTCCAAGAAATCTTATTCACTCTTCCAAAACAAAAGCATGGTGAGATTCGATGACTCAGAGATATAAGAATCACCTCATCACTGCAAAGATTTGAAGACTTCTTCCATAAACCGTGAAGAGATATTAAGGTTTATTGAGTCTGTTCAGGCAATATTACAGAGCCACAGTAATCAAGACAGTGTGGTACTGGTACCAAAACAGACATACAGACCAATGGAACAGAACAGAGAATCCAGAAATAAACCCAGACACCAATGGTCAATTAATCTTTGACAAAGGAGGCAAGAACATAAAATGGGAAAAAGACAATCTTTTCAGTAAGTATTGCTGGGAAATCTGGACAGCTGCATGCAAATCAATGAAACTAGAACCCACTCTCACACTTTGACAAAGGTGGCAAGAACTTCAAATGGGAAAAAGAAAGTATTTTCAGTAAGCTTTGCTGGGAAACGTGGACAGCTGCATGTAAATCAATGAAACTGGAGCACACTCTCACACCATGCACAAAAATAAACTCTAAATGGTTGAAAGACTTAAATATAAGACAAGACACTATTAAACTCCTGGAAGAAAACATTGGCAAGACACTCTCGGACATCAACCTTACTAATGTTCTCTCAGGTCA
>PVHT021183607.1:6549024-6640769 GCA_004024745.2 Catagonus wagneri
TTCCACCTACCAAAAAAAAAAAAAAAAATGGCTTAAAGACAAATATAAGACAAGACACCATTAAAGTCATGGAAGAGAACACTGGCAAAACGTTCTCTGACATCAACCTTCCAAGTGTTTTCTCAGATCAGTCTCCCAAAGCAACAGAAATAAAAGCAAAGATAAACCAATGGGACAAGCTTTTGCAGAGCAAAGGAAACCAAAATGAAAATAAAAAGACAAGTTACAGAATGGGAGATAATAGTGTCAAATGATGCAACTGACAAGGGCTTAATCTCTAAAATATACAAACAACTTATACAACTCAACAGCAAAAAAGCCAACAACCCAAAGGAAAAATGGGCAAAAGACCTGAATAGACCTTTCTCCAAAGAAGATATACGGATGGCCAACAAGTACATGAAAAAAATGCTCAACCTCACCAATGATTAGAAAAATGCAGATCAAAACTACCATGAGATACCACCTCACACAAGTCAGAAGGGCCATCATTAACAAGTCCACAAACAACAAATGCTGGAGCGGGTGTGGAGAAAAGGGAACTCTCCCAGCTTACTGGGAATGTAAGCTGGTACAACCACTATGGAAAACAGTATGGAGGTACCTCAGAAAACTAATACTATATGACCCAGCAATCCCACTCTAGGACATATATCTGGACAAAAATTTCCTTGAAAAAGACACTTGCACACACATGTTCATTGCAGCACTATTCACAATAGCCAAGACATGGAACCAACCCAAATGTCCATCGACAGATAATTGGATTAGGAAGATGTGGTATATATACACAGTGGAATACTACTCAGCCATAAAAAAAATTAAATAATGCCTTTTTCGGCAACATGAATGGAATTAGGGACCCTTATACTGAGTGAAGTAAGTCAGAAAGAGAAAGAAAAATACCATACGATATCACTTATATCTGGAATTTAATAGACTGCACAAATGAACCTTTCTATAGAAAAGAAAATCACAGACTTAGAGAAAAGACTTGTGGTTGCCAAGAGGGTGGGGGAGGGAGTGGGATGGTATGGGAGTCTGGGGTTAATAGTTGTAGACTATTGCCTTTGGGATGGAAAAGCAAGGAGATCCTGCTGCATAGCACCAGGAACTATGTCTAATCACTTGTGACAAATCTATATCTGTATGTGTAACCGGGTCACCACACTATACAGTTGGAAAATTGATAGAAAACTGTAAAACAGCTATAAAAAATTAATTAATTAATTAAAATTAACCAAATACCACCCTTAAAATATCATATTTCTAGAAGCTTTATTGAGTCTGGAAATAATGATGAAGAAGTAATAATTGAACCTCCTCAGGAAGTGGAGGGCAAGGACAAATTCTATACTCTGTGCATGAAGGAATTTGTATATGAGTTTATAGAAGTTTGCATATCTTTATGGTTTAATTTTAAAAGGCTGCAAAAATTGCATGAAATACCATGAAGTTTCATCCTCCTAGGTTCTCAAGATAATTCACTCAAAATAAGTAGAAATAAACAGGATAATTTTGAAAGTTTTTTGCCTTTCAAATGGGAGAAGATGATATCAGATCATCACCAGATATCTTGCGGTGGTGGAGCAGCTAACACAACATATTTAAGCACCTATTCTTCCCCTTAATTTTAACTGGTGGCTGGTGAAAATTCACCTCATAAGTCTATTGATTTGGAGGTTTCTGAGAAGTGGCAACACATCTGCCCCAATACCAGTGGAAGAACAAAATTATATTGGCACATATTGTAAAATAAGTGAACTTCACTGAAGAGGATATACAATTTCAGCAAATACTATACACCTACACACAAAGAAAAAAATAAAATAAAATGAAGCTAAGAGTTCATTGTTTTTCAGTCCTGTGATTTAAAAAGAAAATTCTGAAACTTTCAGTATAAAACCCCCCATGGGTTCCCCTATTGGAATAAAACAAATGGTAATAGCCTGCATTATTTTTGTCCTTGAAAAATGGAAGTGAGGAAAATCTTAATGAGTCTTATTTGTGGGTGATGGTGGTAAGAGGTGAGTAGAGAAACCCTATATATGAAGTCATTCCTTCAGCTAGAAAACCTATGTGTGAGAGCTAAAATCCAAAAGACTGTTTTTGTTTATTTTGACTGTTAATTAGAAAAGAAAGTAAGTCTTGTTTTAAAGATACATAACCAAATCGTTCTCTAGTTAGTAAGAGAAAGGAGAGAGGGGACTCATACTGGCTAATGTGAATAGAGGCTGCTCCGTATCTTTGGCTCTGAAATTCCAGGAGAAGAGGTCAAAATCTTCCAGTGTTCCTTTGAAATGTCAAAACTCAACCTTAATAATATTGGCCTCACGCAGGCAGCTCTGCATACAAAAAAGGCTAGAAAGCTGCCAGTCAGGTTTACTTCTGTGTGACTGAATGAATGTGCACAAGGGCAGGCAAAGCTTCTTTGTTGCGAATGGAGGATGGAATTTAAAGTATCTTCACTTCTTCAAATTAACAGAAGAGGGGTAGGCATGAGAATTAGTGACTAGTATAAATCATTGAACAATATTTTGAAAATTTCATTCCAGAATATCTATACATACTAAAGGTTAGATGGACACTAAAAGACATATTATTTTATGAAGCAGTTTCATAGACTAACTGGAGATGTATTTTAAAAGAATATGTTTTATTACATGAAATTAAATATGGGGACATAAGTCCATCTAGAAAAGAATGACCTTCGGAGACCTAGTTTATAAATGAATAGATAATTGTTATTTTCTGGAAATACATGAGTTGAGTTTGTGTTTATTGGAGCAAATCATTAGCGTTTCCAGACGTAAAATGCACTTTTCAAGTTTTAGATGTTTCATATATAATGTGCGCTAAACTGTGTCCCAACCCATATTCACTAGTTGAAGCTCTAAATTTCAGTAATTCAGAATTTTTGTATTTGGATGTAGGATGTTTTAAAAGGTAATTAAGTTAAAAATAGGTCATTGGAGTTGGACCTAATTCTATGACTAATGCAAGATGATTAGTATCTTTATAAAAAGAAGAAATTAGATATAGACATATGTAGAGGGTGACCCCATGTGAAGACACTGGGAGAATATGCTCATCTACGAGCTAAGGATGGAGTCTTTAGAAGAAACCAACCCTGCTAACACCTTCATCTTAGATTTCAAAATGCAATAATTGTGGAAAAAATTAATTTCTGCTTTTTAAGTCACCCAGTGTCTAGTAATGGCAGCCTCTTATGTACTGAATGTTTATATACCCCCCAACAATTCAAATATTGACGCCCCAAGCCCCAGTATGACTGTGTTTGGTAGTGGTCCCCCCAAAAAAGTAATTAAGGTTAAATAAGTTTATAAGGGTGGATCCAATAGTATTAGTGTCTTTTTAAAAAAGAGATATCAAGAGAGCTCATCATGCTTTCTTTGATCATACAGAAAAATGAGGTTTTGTTGGCCAAACAGCAAGATGGTGGCCACCTATAAGCCAAGAGAAAGTCATCGAAATGAGACCTACCTTGCCACTACCTGGGTCTTAGACTTCCCAGCCTTTAGAAATATGAGAAAAAAATTTCTAGTGTTTAAGCCACCTGTCCATGGTATTTTGTAATGGTAGGCAGAACAGAGTAATACACAGCCCTAGGAAATTCATATATATAATTTAGACAAAAGTTATGTTTCTATCTTTAGGTTCAGTCTAGTCCTCCCTCAAAGATTGGGGACTAGAAAATTTAAAAATATATTAGTGATACGCTATAGTAAAAAGGAAATTAAAACATATAATTAATAGCTGAGTGCCTGTGTTTTGAAGCCATGTGATTCTTATGACACTGAGTTCCAAAAAGTTTTCCTGTGATGCCCTTATCCTTAAGGAGTTTAAAGTAAAATTGAACATTTATTTTATATTTTTTAATTTAAAAATTATTTCAATTATTTCATGTGCATTCAATTTTTTCAAATGTATAATTAACATTAAGGCATATTACAAATGCATTCTTATTTTAATGTACTTTTAAAAACACTTGTATAGGCTATCTCAATTACATCTGTCAGAAGCCTGAGACACAGAAGCTGTACCCATGGGAACCTAAATTTGCAGTCTTAGTAAACTGCCCAAAGTCTTAGAGGTAGGAAGGATGTACATCCACTAGCATCAGTGGTTGTATTGGAGAGACATAAGGGACTTTGCAGAGATTAGAATGACTTTGGTTATGCATATAAGGTTCAGAATCTTTTAGGATAATCTTGTTCAGTTATTGATTATGCAATTATAACATTAGAAATAATTGCCTAAGACAAAAACACAATCAGAAAAATTTAGCTTTAAAACAAGGAGTGGGAGTTCCCATGGTGGCACAATGGAAAAGAATCCAACTAGTAACCATGAGGTTGCAGGTTCGACCCCTGGCCTCATTCAGTGGGTTAAGGATCCAGCGTTGCCATGAGCTGTGGTGTAGGTCACAGACACGGCTTGGATCTGACATTGCTGTGGCTCCGACATAGGCTGGCAGCTGTAGCTCCAATTCGACCCCTAGCCTGGGAATACCCGTATGCCTCAGATGTGGCCCTAAAAAGCAAAAAAAATAAAAAAGCAGTAGGTCCAACTTTTTGAACTCCAGACCAATATTATATATTTAACAGCTCAATTTGAACCCCACTTATTTCCTTCAAGATGACACCATCAACATTTTCAACCTGACTCTGAACATGGAAGGACCTTCCTTCTAACCCTTATCAATGGATGACCATCCAACAGGTATATGGTCATCATGTGGAAAATGTTCAGTTATTGGTACAAACACTGCCTTGGGGATTAGAATAAAGAGCAGACTAAAATAAATGGATTATTCCGATTCACTGCTTTCTGGGAGTTAGTAGATATCTCTTTGGTTTGTAGCAATGTGATAAAGCAGAGGATCTACCCAATGCATTTCCACCTGAATTTTCTGAATTTCAAGAAATTTGCATTTTTTATAAGTCATGGTACCAGCCACAGTAGGAGGGTACAATTCTAGTTGTCAAGAGTTTCACTATATAGTTATAGAAACACAACACAGAGACAATTTACAGCCTTAGCAATATTAGCAAATTTCATGAAGGAAGAAATGTGACAAAACAAAAATAAATCTGAATACAAGTCTCAAGATAAAGGGAAAACAATAGTCTCAAGCAAAGCATGAATACTGAGCAATACATAATAAATCAAAGTGAATATTGATAATATGAAAGAAAATTTTAATAGAAGTTCAAGTAAGCATTACTGAAGCAACTCAAGAATAATGTGACACCAAATATTCTAAACTGTCAAAACAAAAGTGTAAGAAAATTGTAAAAAAAGAAACAAAGTGTATTTTGAATGTCTCTTTTGTAGTGATGGTGAGTAAATGTGCAGAAATTAAATATAGAGATTTCATAGTCCAACCACATATGTAATGCAACCAACTTCTTGTAAAGGGATCCAGGAATCTGAGCTTTTGTTAGGATTGCTTGTGAATCTGATGAATCATTGGCAGACAGGTTTTTAGGTACCAATGACTTAGTGGATAGTTCCTGAAGCCAGAAATAAGCACGTGTGCTGCCTGTTGGTACTCTGACTCCCATAACTCACATTTCTATGTAACTGGATGCAAAGTCACTTCCTCTGCCTTAATTCCAATTCAATTAGGTGGAACTTCATGAAAAATATGAATTGTACTAGATGAACTATAATGTCATGCACAGCTTTAAATTTAAATGAATTTATAAAACATCATGTTATACTTAGGAATGATATTTAGGGAAATTGTAGAATTCTGCTCAGGAAATGATCAGAAGCTCAACTAGAGAGTCCGACAATAAGCATCTGGATGGGAAGCAGGAAGCATAATATTACTTCTCGAAGTTTCTCCTGTTCTTATAGTGCCTTCTCTACCCTAAACACATAATAAACACTTGTACTTTTCAATAAGGTAGTGAGTCAATGAAAACAAAGTTGCTTGTGTGTATCTTGGGAAACACAAGATGTAATCAAATCAGAAATGAAACAGTTTAGTGCTACTATTGGCTGGTAACCACTGACTGAAAGATCAAATCTTACATTTGAATGTCTAGAATAAATGAATCTAAACAGATTTCTCAGAAGGCTTGCTGAAAACAAAACAGAAAGGAAACAGTGACAAGGGGAACAGAGGGCAGAATGAATAAAAAGTGGTAGTGGAGTTTCATGATAATTTTATAGTCATAAAGTCATCAAATTTCAGGTTTGGCAGGAATCCTAAAGGTCATTCCTGCCAATCACATATCTAATACTTGGAAACCCTAATTTTGATCCCCTCCAGTGAGATGACTTGGTGCCCCCGAAGACTCCACTTTTTCCTCCTTGGAATGTTATAACTGTAAAATAGTTCCTTCTTTAGAACTTTACTCTATTTCTCTGACATCTCCTCTCTTGCATATTTTTTAACATGGACTTAGAATGGCACAAGTCCTATCACTTGTCTACATGTCAAGTTTACACACACACACACACACAGAGACACACACACATACACAAACATACTTCCACAGAAACTTTGGGTCATCTGTTTAAATCTATAAAAAAAAGATTTTTAATCTTCTCAGTCTTCAAATGGTATTTTTTTTAACTCTTGATCTTCCTTCCCTAAACTTCCTTCAGGAGTTTAGATTTAGATCCTCAGAATTGTTTGATGACTTTAGAAATGTGTAGAGTATCATTATTCTTGTTTGTAATGTTTTACTTGGATGACTGTTCTCCAATACCCATGTAGATCTGTTTTTTTTTTTTTTCTGGTATTCCCTATTATGACAAGTATACTGTGTAGTCAATAACATGCCATAAACATTTTTCGCAGCTAATATCTAAATTTCTCATGCAACCATATTCTGTATCCCATAGTCAGTCATTCAGGTAAATCACCCAGTGAAGAGCCTTGTAACAGACCATTAAAAACATTTTGAATGTTTGCATTAATCCAGGTACCAGTATTTATTTAAGATTTTAGAACCCATTATCACTGAACTACATAACTATTTCATTTTTTACATTAACAAAAAATATATTGCCAAATATCCTGTTAAAACATTGATATGTCAAACTACTTGATTCATCCCATATAACAAGACTAGTAGCAGAGAAAAATTATGCTTTTATTTTTCCCTCGGTGAATCCCTTTTGGGTCCTACTCTCCTGAATTTTGCTAATGCTATGTACTATTAAGTCATCTCTTTATATACCTTTGTAAAAATTTGTTGAAATTTGATGAAAATTTCAAGTGGTTAAGGAAATTGGCCCTTTTTTCTTTGTTAAAAAATCTGTCATTATGAGTATTTCACTCCTCCATCACACCCTTTATGTCCTGAAGTGCCTCAAAGAACATTTGAGCACCTCCCTTAAAATTTTATTCAAGACCCATAAATATAAATAATCTTCATTTTCAATCTTGAATTTATGTAAGGTAGCAATAGGTCTTATAAAACTCTTCAGCTACTCTGTAGACTTTATTAATGTTTATTCTATCTTTTCATGCCAGGAAATAATATTCTTCAAAAAAAAAGTAAAATCAAATAGAAGTTGCTAAGTTCTACTTTGTCTCCAATATGCAGCCATATCACATTATTAAAAAAATATATACACATATATATAGCTCAGTATATACACTTAATATGTTGTCATATGCTAAATATATATATGTGTGTATATATATATGTGTGTGTGTGTGTGTGTGTGTGTGTATATATATATATATATATATGTATGTGTGTATATGTATGTATGTATTCTACTCCTGGATAGCATTATTAGTCTTTCATCCCAAACAGATTTTGCAGAGTTTGATTTGTCTTAGTCTTTTATAGGAAAATAATCTTAGGAATTGGTGAAATAACCACACAATTGCTTTTTTGACTAGGACTACTATGAGATAAATTCAGGGCAGCATATGATTAATCACTCAACCACGTCTGACAGAAAGATATCAGTGACTTACTGAGTCCCTGGGGACTTAAATTAAAGTTCAGAACAAGTGTCTTCAAACACCCAAAAGGTCTGGAGGTTTTCCTTTTCCCAGTATCTATTTGTTAAAGGTTATCTTGGGGAAAGTTAAGAAGAAGATTAAAGTATAACACTTCTGAATGTATTATAAGATCTTTTCTCAAAGGAACTTAGCCTAATTTTAATTCAAGAAGCTCTAGATCTATGAACTGAATCAGGACTTAAAATTGGATAAAGCACAATTATTCTCTATCATGTAAGCTCAATTAAGGATTCTGGTTAGAAGACAGAGGTATTTGTTATACCGATTGTCTTAATTCAGGCTTCTATAACCAAACATAAACAGGGTGCCTCAAACAACAAATATTTATTCTCACAGTCCTGAAGGCTGGAAGTCTCATACCAAGGTGCCAGATGGTTTGGTGTCTGAGGAGAGCTTACTTTATTTTTCATAGTTCCTGGTTTCTATTGGGTCCTCACCTGGTAGAGAGGAGAGAAAGCAAGCTCCCTTTGACACTTATAAGAGTATTAATTTAATTTTTGAGGGCTCTAATATCATGACCTCATCTAATTCTAATTATCTCCCAAAAGTCCCATTGTCTAATACCGCCACATTGAGGTATAGGGTCTCAACATATGAATTTGGGGGAGATACAAACATTCAGTCCATAACACAAATCAAGAAAGCACTAAGTGGCATGCCCATTTATTTTGTCTTTGGGAACCTCATCAGTTAGCACTTTCAAATGAATCAAGCCACACTGATAACCTCTTCTGACCTTTGATCTTTTATACTAACCATGCTCACTTGGTGCTCTTACTTGATCTCAGCCATTCATCATGTCTACTGATATCATTTTGATTCAAGTTGTGGAGTTTCTAGCTAATGAAATAAGATAAGAAAAATAAATAAAGCTTTATTTATTAAACAGAAATAATAAAAGTCTTTATTTGCATACATGATTGCCTACCTAGATAAGTCTCACGTATCTACCAAAACAACTCCAAGATCTAATAAGCAGCTTTAACAAGGTTAGAGGTGAGGAGGAGAGTGTGTGTGTGTACGTGTGTGTACATACATATCTATCTTCTACACTGTCAATAAGCAATTGTGAATAGAAATTTTAGAAAGTATTATTTATAATACCTTCAAAAACATGACCTTTTTAAGAATGAATTCAGCAAACTATGCACAATATTTATATGATGATATGATTTATTTCCTGTGCTTACTTTCAGTTTTTTTTTCTTATTTTTCTTGTTTCTTAGGGTAAATACTTAAAACATTGATCTGAGCTGTATTATAAACATTTACCACTATAAAGTTTTCTGCTATTTCTATTTTAGCAACATTCTACACATTCGACATGCTTTATAGCCAATTGAAATAATTTCTAGAGTTCCAGTTCTAGGTCAGAGGAAAATTTTTAAAAAATTAAAAAAACAATAACTTTTTTCTCACTGAGTACATCTATAGAAGATACACATAATTTATAGAGTAGTTGCTTTGAGAATACGGAAAAAAGAGTACCTGGAATATTGAGAAAGATAAGAATTCAAAGTCTTACAGGACTGATGATGAATTTGATATATTTTATTCCTCCAACACACCTATTGGAAAGCAATAGTCTTCTTCCCTCAGAATTATAACTACCACCATCTCCTTTGAGGTACCTACAGCTGATGCAATGGTATTGTTTATCATAAGGCTTGTAAAAGAAAATAGGAAAAAACAAACAGGAAATTTTCACACTCTGAGCACTAGGAGTTACCTTTATTCTTTCCTTAACTAGTACTAACAGAATTGCCCTGGAGTTATGTCTATTTGTGCTTGATACCCATTTCTGGGTTTCAGAATGAACTGAATTCAGACTAAGGAAAAGAGTTAATATTATTTGCTGTTTGTTCATACATATTCTCCATTTTCCCTACAGAAACTATTAACAGATTAGTCATTGTTATTTAAAAAATCTTTCTCTGATCATTTCAAAATCTGTATCATCTCTGAGTCTGGTTTTGTTGGTTGCTGTGGCTCTTGACAGTGGGTCGAGTGGTCATTTTTTTTTCTTGACTTTCTGTTTAATTTGCCATTGTGACAGTAGAGATTGAGATAAAAATAATTGCTAAGTGAAATTAGATGCCTCTCCTTTGACCAGGATTTAGTATGGACAGTTGAGTAAATCAAGTCAGGAGCTGAAAAGGACATAGGAGCTGCCATTGCTATAGCTACCTTCAGTAGGGAAAAGATTCAAATTTCATGATCACGTCAGGGAGAGATTCTCTGTTGTTCTGGTCTAGCTTCTATATTAGGGCAGGTCTGTGAACTAGAACCTTAGGTAGAGGCTTTTTCAGAGTTCCAAACTTTCTTGCCTATGACAACCCAAATCTGTCTTGTGTCTGCAATTAGTCTTTTTGTTTTTGTTTTTAATAGCAGGACATGCATCATATGGAATTTCCCAGGTCAGGGGTCAAAACTCAGAGCTGCAGCTGCAGGCCTACACCACAGCTGGGGCAACACTGGATCCAAGCCACATCTGCAAACTATGCAGCATCTTGCAGCAATGCCAGATCCTTAACCCACTGAGTGAGGCCAGGGATGGAACTTGGCATCCTCACACAAGAAGTGTTGCATCCTTAACCTATGAAGCCACAATGGGAACTACTGCAATACACCATTACTGATAGTTTCTTATTCTTCTCCAAGAATTAGGAGGCCTCTACTTGGTATCAGAAGAAATTAAGAGGATTATCAGCACATGGAAACTTACTTTGAATAAATGTAGATCCCCTTTCTTTTTTTCCAGAAATAGAGTTTGCCTTTCACCTTCTAGCCCTTGTGGGGCATAGTCTTTGTGGTTATAAGCTTATGATTTATAGGAAAAAAGAGTCTGGAAAAAAAACAGGTCTATTTTTGTACAACTGCACAGCTTAAGAGCTCATTGTCTTTGTTTCTGTGCCAACACCAGTAACAGAGGCTTTCTCTGATTTCCTCTTCTACCCACAATCTTTCCTGTGGGCATCTAGAGAAGATTCACAGGAGTGAGCATAGAGTTAGGGCAAGGTCCCTTTAGTCAGGTGTTCCTGACTATTTGAAACTGGCATGCAAGCCCACAGTCAACAAATAGCCAATCTTTAAAACTGTATTACAGTAATTTTTACCTGTTTTTATTGTGCCTGGTGGGGTGGCTCTTCTCCCTGTGCCCTGCCACAGGTGTATTTACACAGCCCATCTCTCTTTGGAGGGGCTATACACACCTATATTTCAGATTACATGGGTGTTTTGTAACCTCAACCTTTGATGTACTATTGAAAAATTGTGACTTGGTAGTTTAATCAGCTTTTTAAAATTATTATCATGGGAGTATCATCCTTTGCAACTTTCTGCATCCCGAGTAAAACAAGAATATCCCTGCCTTTGCAAATTACATTGTTTCTGCCCAAAATGTGTCTCACATCCCTTCTTACATTTTGAGATATACGGGCTCTGTCCATGCGAATATTTGACTATTTCATTGTCTAAAACTGGACTTTGTACCTGTAGTGATTATTTATCAGTTAACATTTAGCATCCCTTACATGTTTGGTTCATTTTTTTCCTATGTGACTTGAATACTTGTGTGAATTACATACTCCTTTTGAAATAAAATATTTTATACTTTTAATACCCATCTCATGATCACAGTCAGCACATAGAAACTGCTTTTCAATGAAGGTAGATTTTTTTTTGGATAAAACTCATCAGAGTAGCATTGTGGCTAATATTTTTCTCACTTCACTACAAGCAGCTTATCTCACAGAATTAGATTTTAGAGATGATTGAATGGGTTTGTGCTATTTGTATTCTTGCTTCATGTTCTGAGGGTTTTGAACTGTGACTAGAAAGAGAAGGTCAGTCTGTCATCATGCTAGTTCCTTATGACACAGACTAGGGCTCCACCAGAAACTTGGCCCAAAGTCTTTTATTTTATTTTTTTTTTTGGTCATTATTTATGAAATTTCTGAGCCTGCAGGTTAGGCCCTCCTGTGTTAGCACTGTCATCTCTGGTTTATGTTGATACTTGAGTCTTTTGGGTGCCCACTGAAAGTAGTAAATTCAGATGATGAACTAAGAGATTGACTCCATGATATGTACAATTCACTAACTGAAACATCTAACTGAATAAAAAAATTTCCCCAGCTAGACCACCAAAGTTCTACCAACATGTCAACCCAGGGAATAGCAGCATGCTAACAGTTAAAGACTAAATGGGACTCACAAGTAAGACTTTCAGTTGAAGAATGCTTTTAGCTTTATAGTATTAAGTTGTAGGCAATTAAAAATGAAAATATCTATGTATTCATAGTTTGACTATTCATATTGCACACATGTGTGTGTGTGTGTGCGTGTGTGTAAGAGGAAAAAAAACAACAAGGAAATGGAGGGAGAGAGAGAGAGAACCTGGAAAAAAATACTGCAAAATAGCAGCCTTGTTTTCATTTGTTTCTCAAATTAGAGCTTCAATTAATGCATCACAAATTGTCTTAGGACAGTTCCAGCAAGATTAATGCAAAGTGATGCATCCTACCTTTTATCTCAATTGTGTGACAGAAGCCTTGCAAAGTTGAAAAGCTGCTAATTTAGTAGTCAACAGTGTCAAATAAAATTTCTAAACTGTATGTCTATAAAAGAACATCTTAGCAATAAGGCACAGCAAATATGCTTCAAAACAGTGCAGTCAGCAAATCTGTTTCAGGTTTTGAAATATCTAGCAATGACATTTATTAGAAAGAAACTACAATATATCAGATATAAAAAGCTGTCTCTTCATCAGCATTGCTTTATTATAGGCACTAATTTTGTACAAAATCCTTTAGATTCTTTGCAAAACACCTGCTGAACTTAAAGAAATATGGTGAGTGCTTGCACAGAGACAGATGCAGCTTAATCACATAATACTGAATTTGACTTTGTGGTGCTTAACAATAAACGAACTGAGTCTACCAGTACAGAGGGCTTAAATCTTTCTCAAATTTGTATAAAGTTTTCAATGAATATACTGTTTGTGCTGATTCTTTTTTCATCAAGTTTGAGAATATAAACAAATAGCAATTATAAGAATCCTATTAAGACTGATTTTTTAAATTAAATTAAACCACACGAAAGACTATGGTCTGAAATTTCACTCTCTTCTGCTCCCCCCCCCCAAGCTCCAGCCATTTCAGTTTTCCTGGCTGGGTGGTTTCTGGCTTCTTCTCTCTCTGTGTTTTTTACCCATGCATCCATCCATTCATCATAGCTTGTTTAGTCTACCCGATTCCTTGAAAATTTCATGTTATAGATGAATCTGCTTCAAGGTCAGATATGATGGCATTATGACTCAGTAAGAGATGGAAATAAAGTAAGAAAGACCATTTTCTCATTCTCTCTTCTGCTGCACACGATTAGTTTTATATGTTGATTGATTTTTAGTGGTAGGTTAAGTTGATTTCAATGAATTTCATTCACCCAATGTTAACCAGATTAAGATTCAAAATTGTTTACCCATATCACTTTTTCTCCCCTCTCTTCCCAATTTTCTAATTTATATGTTCAGGAGACATTGTATTTAAACATATATGATGTATTCTCTACGTGTCCCTACATGTATTCACATTCCCTAGTGAATTAACTATTCTTTCTTCATTGATTCTTATTTGCATTGTAATGTTAAATAATGGTACTTTAATTTTACTTCTTCAGATAAGCTGTGTGCTTGAGAAAACCATAAAACAATGAAACCTCATGAATATTTATATCAATGACTACAGAGCATTATAGTCATAATCTCTGGAACTAGTTCTCACCAGTTCAGAATTAATTATCAAGTTCAGTTTTAATTGCATTCTTCTAAATTACAAGTCCTCCCCCCAACAAAAAAAAAGACTATAATGAATTATCTGGTAAGTACTTTACTGGGACTAATGCATCTAGGAGAGCTTCCTAAAATCCCATTCTTAATGTCTAATAACCAAACGAAGACATATGAGCCCAAACCAACATTCTAATCCTTGTTATCCAATGTATTAGACATTTGCAGCTGCTTCTTGGGGTTTAGTATATTTCATTTTCACTCAAGATTCAGTAAGAATTTAATTGAGTTTGGGGAATTTTTTATTAAAAATTAAACCCTAAACACTCATTGTTTTGCTTTCTTGGAGTCATGAGTCTGAATTAGCATACAGAGAGGAGTATTTGAAAGGGTGTCTTCTAGAAAATAATTGACCCTTTATTTAAAAAAATATATGTTTAGTACTAAGACTGAAAGGGGTTTTGAGGGGCAGAACTATTGACATACGTCATTTGAAGTAAATAAGATCCACTTTAAAACTTTCTGGACAGAATGCTATACTGCAGAAAAAAATAGAAAAGAATAGCCATAATATTATTGGGCAATTACTTGAAATAGAATAAAATTTTAAACATAAAACCTTGTTAAAACTTGATTAAGTAAAACTTTCAGAGACAAGTTTGTTTCTTAAGGTAAAACACAAGCCACCATATCTGAAATATTTTTTTTTCCTTTTACTGTATTTTTAGATGAAGACCTCTGACGGCCAGCCCTTCATTTGTGTGTTATAGAGGGACAATAGGTGAAGTTAGATATGTAAAACTTTGACAGCGTTTATTCCCCAAACCTTCCTTCATGCTCAGTGATCATAATCTATTTCTAGCTGAGAGAGCAGAAAAAAATAAGGATAATGAGACGTACGGTTCACTTGGAAACCTATTCCTGGGTAGATATCACTGATGGGACAGAACCCCAAGTTTCCTCCAGTAGACTCCTTTGATCCAACTTGAAGTTTGGGTCAAGTTTTAGTCTTGACCATGTCCAAGGTTGAAACACACGAATGTTGTATATAAAGATGAGCAAAAGAGAAATTTTCACAACCTTAGTGGTGAAATGAGTTAGGAGGAAATAAGGATGTAATTATCTGCTCCCATAACCAAAAATTTTGAGGATAAAGAAAACAAGTAGTCGTTTTGGGGTCAATATTCATGAATCAATACAGAGGCTGGGATTCAACCTATATGAAACCCTAGGAAAGGAATTCAGTTTAAAAAATCAGCTTCTGGAGTTCCCGTCATGGCACAGTGGTTAACGAATCTGACTACAAACAATGAGGTTGTGGGTTAGATCCCTGGCCTTGCTCCGTGGGTTAAGGATCCGGCATTGCCGTGAGCTGTGCTGTAGGTCGCAGATGTGGCTCGGATCCTGCGTTGCTGTGGTTGCGGTGAAGGCCGGTGGCTACAGCTCTGATTAGACCCCTAGCCTGGGAGCCTCCACATGCTGCAGGTGCGGCCCTAAAATGACAAAAGACAAAAAAAAAAATCAGCTTCTGATTTAAGCAAATGCTAAGTAATAAGCTGAAAATAAGGTTTGAATGTATTTATGAATAAGTGAAAACACAAATAGATTTCTATGTTTATATGAAAGAAACACCTCAATCCTGAAGGCCAAATTCTAGGAACTAAGATTTTCCAGGAATGAGGGATTTTGGTTGGAAGCGCAGCTAGATCTCTGGTACCTTTCCAAGGTGTAATACAATTCTCAAGACTATCTATTTGATGAATGAATGAAAATTTGAAAGTTGGTCCAAATCAGAAGCTAGAAATACATTCGTCTAGAAGTGAGACAGAAGATGAATATTTTCATTCAAGTGAATTTAATTCTATCTGTCTTTTATTCCAGATTTGTTTCTAAAATGTTCATTTTACTTCTACATCTTAGGAAGAATTTAATGAAGCCACTGACAGTGACATGGATCACCCCCTTTTTGGGGGGGGTGGGGAGGTCTTTTTGTCTTTTTAGGGCTGCACCCGCAGCATATGGAGGTTGCTATGCTAGGGGCCCAATTGGAGCTGTGGCCCAATTGGATCAGCCACAGCAATGCCAGATCCAAGCCAATTCTGCGACCTACACCACAGCCCACAGCAATGCCATATCCTTAACCCAATGAAGGAGACCAGGGATCGAAACCACATCCTCATGGATGCTAGTAAGGTTTGCTAACCACTGAACCACTCTAGGAACTCCCCCCCACCCTTGGTTTAATGATCTTCCCCCATGGCTTCCTTATGCAAGGGTCTTCTCATCCTGGGTAGCCACAAAATTCATGTGGGTGGCTATACCAATGGGGCAGCCTCTTCCCTTGACATTATTTATGTAGCAGCAACTCTTAGTCACAGATTAGATCGTTTTTAGGAAAATTGTTTTTCCTGCTCTCTGGCCAACAAATGATGACACTAGCTTATTTGATCAGTGTAACTCCATTTGAAGTCAGTGTAAGCGGAGTGAGCTACAAAGACGGTGGAGTATCAGATTAACGTATTTTTATTCAGCCTCTTTTTCTAAAGAGAGAAAATATTCTTACTGTATGATTTTTATCATCTGCTGCTTGAATTCCATTGCTGCCCAATTCAGGCACAAACAACAGCATCCTAGCTGTATGATCTGTCTCTCTTAAAATAAAGTTTTAGAGCGTACCACTGGTTTTTGACACATTTATTCCATGATCTATTAGACACAGTGAAGCTTCAGTTATTATTAAACGTTTTTAAATGTCCAATTACCAATACATAATACATAACATATGACACAGAGTATGTTTTCATCACACTGCATTAGAACTGTTACTAAAGGGACAGGGCGGATGTGGCATGCTGTTTTTTATAACACAGTGTCAATGTGGCAACAATCAGTACAATAATAATGACCTAAACTAATGTACAGATTGTCTTCTATGGACCTTAAGGCAGTCAAGTTGTATTAAAAGGACATTTTATGAGGAGCCCCATTTTCATTACCTATTACCTAGGTTCAATTTTTTTTTTTCTCTTTTTAGGGCTGCACCCACGGCAAATGGAGGATTGAATAGGAGTTGAATCTGAGCTGTAGCTACCAGCCATTGTCACAAGCACAGCAACACAGGATCTGAACCACTTCTGTGTGTGACCTTACACCACAGCTCATGTCAACACAGGATCCTTAAACCATTGGGCCAGGCCAGGGATTGAACCTGTGTCCTCATGGATACTTGTCAGATTCGTTTCCACTGAACCATGATGGGAACTCCGACTTCAGTTCAAATTCTTATATGGCCCATACGTAGAAACTGTACCATAAAAAATCTGCCAGACCGGGAGTTCCCGTCCTGGCTCAGTGGTTAATGAATCCTAGGAACCATGAGGTCGCGGTTTCGATCCCTGGCCTTGCTCAGTGGGTTAAGGATCCGGCATTGCTGTGAGCTGTGGTGTAGGTTGCAGACACGGCTCGGATCCCGCATTGCTGTGGCTGTGGCGAAGGCTGGCAGCTACAGCTCCTGTTAGACCCCTAGCCTGGGAACCTCCATATGCCGTGGGTGCAGCCCAGATAAGGCAAAAAGACAAAAAAAAATCTGCCAGACCTATTTTTGAATAATCGAGTGAACACTAACCGCAATTATAGAGCAGTTCTGAAGCTCTTAAAACTGATGGAAATGGTAATTTTTATTTTATTTTATTCTATTTTATTTTACAGTTTTGTCTTTTGTCATTTTAGGCTGCACCTGTGGCATGTGGAGGTTCTCAAGCTAGGGGTCTAATCAGAGCTACAGCTGCTGGCCTACGCCACAGCCAAAGTAATGTGGGATCTGAGCTGTGTCTGCAACCTACACAGCAGCTCACAGCAATGCCAGATCCTTAACCCACTGAGCAAGGCCAGGGATCGAACCCATAACCTCATGGTTCCTAGTCAGATTCATTTCCACTGAGCCAAGATGGGAACTTGGGAAATGGTAATTTTTAAAATGCAGATATTTAATGCAGAATTAGAATTAAAGGAGTACAAAAGAATTTGAACTGTATCTTAAGTATAGAAGAGTATAAAAGAAAAAGAACAAGAAAAGTACTGATTTGTTTATTGCATCACTGAATTTAGAGTGAAAATGCTTAATGTATTTGAAAATTCTTGTGTGTTTTTTTTCCCAAAGAATGTTTGGCAAGATGTCTAATTTAAAAGTTGGTGTGACTTTTATTTATTTGTATAAATTTACATATAGCAAGTAGTATTCATTTTTGGTGTAGAGATCTATGAGTTGTAATATATGCATTGACTCAGATATAGGATGGTTCCAACCACCCTACAGAATTTCTTCTTGCTGAACTTTTGTAGTTTCCCCCATTCCCTCATATACATAACAAAATGGTATTGCCACTCAGGAAACAATCTGGCAGTTTCTCACATTTTAATTTGATCCATAAATTATTACCGTATTTAAGAAATTGGGGTGAAAATGTGACTTTAACATATTGGATATTGATTTACCATAGGGTACACCAAAGAAAGAGCCCAAAAAGTGAAAAAGTTAACATTTTTCATGCTGATGAAGACTGGAGTCTATAAAGAAAACCACCCCACAGGTTATTCACTGTTGACACATACCTATGAGAAAGTGAATGATGAAAAAACTGGAGCTCAGAAGTCCGTGAAATCATCTTCTTTATATATTCTCTTATAGGGGCTATCTCTCATAACCAGGTGTCTTTAGCTTGAGTTCAATCCACATGTCACCTTACGTGGATATATGATTCTCCCAGTGCTGGGTAATGCTCTTTTCTGTTGCACACCAGAGCAATCACTCAGGATGAATAAACTAGGCATTGATTTGGGGATAATAAACCCCCCTGCCCCAAGCACACTCTATAGCTCTCCTCTTGGCTCCAGCCACTAATCCAAATTCATTTACTTTTTTCTCCAATCCTTTCTGTTCCTTGATTTTGTTGAGCTTACTGTTCTGTGTACATTTTAAAAATAGGACTGGAAACTAGCTTCTTGATGTATATGAAGCACACATGGTCTGTTTCCTTGAAACTGAAAATAAAGTTTCCAGAAACTAGTATATCCACCAAGTGAGAAGTGGGTAGAAAAATACAGCATTAAAAGCATCGTGACTACAAAAGAGTGAGTTGGTAGACCTCATGACCTCTAAGGTATTTTAAGTCTTAATGACCATTCTTGGAAGACTGTAATCCATTCTAGGACATGTTAATTTACTGATTGAATTATGCTGTCCACCTCCCCACATCACTTGGCCTGTGTAGACTGAACTCTAGTGAGTTTAACAAGCATTTGGCTGCTTGTTAAAATCAAGCTTGTGGAACTTTAATTAATGATTGATTTGTCACTAGTTTTATTTTATTTGAGATTCTGACTTTTCATTTGAGGGCAAATTATGCTTATCATTTGGAAAAATCTCAGCTATGGTTATCTGATGGCAGCCTTCAAAGTGGCACATTTTTATGCCATGTCACATCAATAGTATATTCACTTCTCCTTGTCCTTGTACCTTTAGACTTTAGCATTTCTACTATTGTCTAGGTTCTTCCACTTGGTATAATCTGTATAGTAATTCAGGAGAATACAAATTGCTAAAAATATTAAAATATTCAGAATTTTGGTTAAATATTTAAATACAAATTTAGTACTTAAGTGAGCAAGATGATAGGAAAAGAAAAAAGTACTCTCATATGGTTTGACCATACTGAACACTGTCGTATAGGGAGCTATACACACGTTGCCAGTCAAAGATATAGAACAACACACAAACACACACACACACATGTAAAACATACCTTATATTAAAGAATTATTAAAGCTTGATTCCTCTAAAATCAAGATATAAACATACCTGCTAAAACTACTTCTATCCAATATTATCAATAGAAGAAGTAAATAGCACAGAAGGACAGGAAAAAATGTATGAGGTCTGCAAAGGAGCAAATGCACATAGAATTGTTTAACCAAAATAATTGAATTATGTAACACTAAAAAAATTACAAAAATTATTGAATTCATAAGAAAATTTATCACTACTGCTAGATTCAAAATTAATATTCTATAATGAGCTGCACTTCTACACGACAGCAACAAGCACTTGGAAAATTGTAATTAAAATGTTGTCATAGTTATGAGCCACATGGGAATTCCAGCATTTTACACAGAACTAGAACAAACAATATGAAAATATATGTGGAACCAAAACAGACCCAGAATTGCCAAATCAATCCTGAGGAACAAAAACCAAGCAGGAGAGATAACCCTCCCAGACTTCAGGCAATGTTATAGAGCCAAAGGAATCAAAACAGTGTGGTACTAGTCTTTGGTACTGGTACCAAAACAGACATACAGACCAATGGAAAAGAATAGAGAACTCAGAAGTAAACCCAGATACCTACAGTCAATTAATCTTTGACAAAGGAGGGAAGAATATAAAATGGGTAAAAGACAGTCTTTTCAGCAGTGGTGCTGGGAACACTGGACAGCCACATATAAATCAGTGAAACTGGAACACACCCTCACACCATACACAAAAATAAACTCAAAATGGCTTAAAGACTTAAGCATAAGACAAGACACCATCAAACTTCTAGAAAAGAACATAGGCAAAACATTCTCTGACATCAACCTTACAAAAGTTTTCCCAGGTCAGTCTCCCAAGGCAACAGAAATGAAAGCAAAAATAAACCGATGGGACCTAATCAAACTGACAAGTTTTTTCACAGCAAAGTAAATCATAAAAAAAAGACAATTTACAGAATGAGAGAAAACAGTTTCAAATGATGCAACTGACAAGGGATTATTCTCTAAAATATACAAACAACTTATAGGATTCAACAGCAAAAAAGCCAACAACCCAATGGAAAAAAAAAATGGGCAAAAGACCTGAATAGACGTTTCTCCAAAGAAGATCTGCAGATGCCCAACAGGCACATGAAAAAATGATCAACATCACTAATTATTAGAGATATGCAAATAAAAACTACTCTGAGGTACCACCTCACACCAGTCAGAATGGTCATCATTCATAACTCCACAAATAACAAATGTTGTATAGGATGTGGAGAAGAAAGAACCCTCCTACACTGTTGGTGGGAATGTAAGCTGGTACAACCACTATGGAAAACAGTGAGGAGGTACCTCAAAAAACTAAATATAGAAATACCATATGACCCAACAATCCCATGCTTGGGCATATATCCAAACAAAACTTTCCTCAAAAAGGACATATGCACCCATATATTCATTGCAGCACTATTCACAGTAGCCAAAACATGGAAGCAACCTAAATGCCCTTCAACAGAAGAATGGATTAAGAAGATGTGGTACATATACACAATGGAATACTATCCAGCCATAAAAAAAGAACAAAATAATGCCATTGAAGCAACATGGATGGAACTAGAGACTCTCATACTAAGTAAGTCAGAAATAGAAAGACAAATACCATATGATATCACTGATATCTGGAATCTAATATACGGCACAAGTTAACTTTCCCTAGAACAGACTTGAGATTGCCAAGGGGAAGGGGAAGAGAGTGGGATAGAAATTTGTGGTTAATAATTGCAAACTATTGGAATGGATAAGCAATGAAATCCTGCTGTAGCACTGGGAACTATATATAGTCACTTATGTTTGAGCATAATGGAGGATAATGGAAGAATGTGTGTGTGTGTGATTGGGTCACTTTGCTGTACAGTATAAAACTGGCAGAACACTATAAGCCAACTATAATGTAAAAATAAAAATCATTGAAAAAATAACTTTAGTGTTATCCTCTGTGTAACATGTCAATAAACTGTGTATTCCAGGACTCTTATAAGGATTAGCAACAAAATATGTAGGCTTCTTCTATGGTTTTTAGCATATAGTAGATAGATACTTGACAGCTGAATTGCTATTGATCTTCATATCATTTGACCCCTTGGCATTACTTTTTTATGTTTAAAAAGGAGAAATCACAATGGGAAGCAAAGGCAATTTTTGAAAGTTTATTATATTCCACAGTGGATAGAATTAAGAAAGCCAGTTTAAAACAAATCAAAAATAAAATAAAATGTTGCCATAGCTAAATAAATAAATAAATAACATCTAACAAAGCATATGCAAGGTCATTGTGCAGATTGCTTTTTACCTTTGTAGAAAGACATAAAAAAGAAAATAAATTGAAAGATATTTTTCCTAGGAGTGTCATACATATTTCCATTCTAAAACAGATAAACTGGATTAGGAAGACAGTCACTCTTACTTGGAAAATCGATTTCTAAAATCTACTAAATTAGCAATAACACACTCTGTCCAAGGAGAGGGAACACATGTTCAGACATGTTAAATGTCTTGAAACATGCAAATAATTGATAATTATTCAATGTCTAAAAAAACTAAACAAATGGGATGACATACCATATTTATGGATTGGAAGACTTGATATTTTAAACAGTTCACCCACATTGATATATACCTGTATAAAGTCAATGTAATCCTAATCAAAGTCCAATAGTATCTTGCACAGAATTTCACACACTGATTATAAAATTCACATGAAAAATCAAAGTTCAGGAAGAGCTAAATTCCTCTGGAAGAATACAAAATAGAAAAATGTTGCTTTTCTAAATATCAAGTTTTAAAGATATGGTAATTAAGATGATGATAGTAACATGTAGATAAGAATTTCAATAAAAATTTGAAAATTGATGAAAATTCAGAATAGTGAGAAAAGAGGAAATAACCCTACTTATCCCTATAGAAAATAAAATTCCCTTGCACTACTTTCAAAAACTCACTTTATGTGGGTTGCGGTCATAATAATAAAAGTTAAAACTATAAATGAACTAGAGTATAATATAAGAGAATGCCTTTCATATCATTGAGTAGAAGAAATTTCTCATTTGAGAAAAATATCAACCAAAAAGGAAAATATTAATACTTTAAATTACAGGTAAGAATTTCTAATAACAAAAAAGTATCTTAAAGACAATGAAAAAGCAATTCAAGGGTTGAAGTATTAAAGTTTAAAACATAAACTGGTAAAAGGTTTAGAATCTAGGATATATAAAGTAGTCCTATAATTCATACATAAAAAACATGAATAATAAAGTTTTTATTATTATTAAATAATAATAAAGTTGGACATGAAGTAAGCTCTATTTGAAAAAAATAGTAAATATTTGGAGATAATCTAGTAGTTACTAGTTTAATACATATAAATACCATGAGATACAATTCCATACCCTTTTTCCTGTGAAATATTATAAGACTGAAAATATCAAACATTAATAAATATACAGAGCAACTGAATCAAAGCATTTAGCTTAAAACTGCAGAATTTCAGATATCCTATATACTCCAATTGGTTTTACAAATTCCCACCATAGCTTTGGAAATCTAACAAAAATATTTCATAAATTTAAAATGACTTTACAAGCTTGCAGTTCTGCTTCATGGATATATTATTTTGAAGCTCATCGATGTGTGCCTAACAAGACATGACCAATGAAGTTCTTAGCAATAATAATTTTTTGACCATGCCCACAGTAAGCAGAAATTCCAAGGGCAGTGAGCAAACCCAGCTACAACAGTGACAATGCCAAATCCTTAATCACTAGGCTATCGGGGAACTCCAGCAGCAATTCTAATAATGGAAAAATTTGGAAAAATCTAAAAGCATATCAATATAATAGTATCATGTTTTCATACATTTTATGATACTATAGTGCAGCATCGAAAAAGGTGAATTATAACTACAGACATCATCATAGATAAATCTCACAATATAATAACTGAATTTAAAAACAAAATTGGAGTTAAATATGTCAATGCCTTCCATTGAGTATGCTTAAAATAGCAAGACTGACCGATACATATTTTTCTGTTTGTCTGTATGTGTTTTTGTACATATTTGGAAATAATATTTACAGAGGAATTACAGGGATTGGGGATAGATTCTCATCTGAGATTGTTATGGTTCAATAACCTACTATCTATATCATATACACACAAACACATATGCACACACAAAACTATTGATATGGAAAAGAAAATATGTAATATTTATTTATAATATTGCTCTTGGAAAAGGTACTGTAATGTAAGTAATATATAACTTAATATGAAATTTAGGGATTTTTTTCTATCTTTGTGATACTCAAATTTTATATTTTCTTTTTAAATGCATGGTGTTTTACAATTTCCATGCACACATTTTCTAAATTTCTAACTACACTTTCCCTTGAGGTACTAGCATCATGTTATAGAATATAGGAAACTGAGGATTATACATATAAAGCAATATTAAAGGCACACAGTTAGTCTATGTGATAACAGGAAAAACTCAAATATTACTGAATGACACATATCCAAATTCTTAAACAGCAGCTGTATATTTTTCATTATATCCCATTTAATTGTTGTTCATTCATTTTCTATTCATGAGTAGGCTAGTAAGGACACCTGAATTTTCAAATCATGCAAAGTGCAAAGCCATTTTTTGGTCCACTTTCAACCTTACAATGACACTAGATACTAGAATTTTCAGATATAATTTCCATTTTCCTGGTAAACTAAGATAATAGTAAAATGATCATCTTCAGTATTTAGTATTATAATACCTCAATCATTTTACTTCTGTTTTGGCAGATGGGATTAAGATGGCAGAATAAAAGGACTGGAGCTCAACTTCTCTCATAAAAACAACAAAATTACAACCAAATGCTGAGCAACCTTCAACCAAATGGACTGAGAACCTTCAAAAAGATATTCTACCCCAGAAGACAAAGAGGGGACTACATAAAGAGGTAGAAGGGGTGATTACATGATCTGGCAACACCATACCTCCTGGGTGGGAAGCCCCACAGACTGGAAAGTAACTGTATCAGAGAGATTCAACTACAGGACTGAGAGTTCTGAGCCCCACATCAAATCTCCATGCCTGGGGATCTGGCACTGGGAGAAAGAGCCCCTGGAGCATCTGGTATTGAAGGCCAGTGGGACTTGTGTGCAGGAGCACCATGGGACTGAGGGAAACAGAGACCCCATTTTGAAAGGCACACACATACTTTCACGTGCACTGGGTCCCAGGGCAAAACAAAGTCTCCACAGGAATCTGGGTCGAACACAACTACGGTTCTTGGAGGATCTCCTGGGAAAACAGGGGTGACTGTGGCTTGTTGTGGGGGAAGGGCATTGGAGGTGAAGCTCTCAGGAACATTCATCAGCCTGCATTTCTCTGGAGGTGGCCATTTTGGGAAAATCCACATCAGCACTGAGAAGCCCCAGACCAGGCCCAACCATCAGTAAACAGGCTGCCTAAAGACCCCTCAGGCACACAGCCAGCCTCTAATCACACCCATAAACAAAGCCCCACCCACCAGGGGACTAGGAATCAGCCCCACCTACCAGTAGGCAGGCACCAGTCCCTTCCATCAGGAAGCCTACAGCAAGCCCCCATACTAACTTGAGCCACAAGGGAGGCAAATATCAGAAGTAAAAGAGGCTATGACTCTATTGTCTGCAAAAAAGGTCACCACACCAAAAACCTATAAAAATGAAAAGATAGAGAACTATAACTCAGATAAGGGAGAAAGAAAAAAACCCAGAAAAACTGCTCAATGATCAGGTGATTATCAACCTCCTGGAAAAGGACTTTAAACTGTTGATGCTTAAGATGATGCAAGACATTGGAAATAAATTGGAGGCAAAGATTGATAATTTACAGGAAACAATGAGCAAAGAAATACAAAATATAAAACTTAAGCAAGAAGAGATGCAAAATACAATAACCAAAATAAAAAATTCATTAGAAGCAGTCAATAGTAGAACACAAGAGGGAGAAGAATGAATAAGCAAAGTGGAGGACAGATTAGTGGAAATCACTAATGCGGAAGAGAAAAGAGATAAAAGATTCAAAGGAAATGGGGAGAGTCTCAGAAAACTCTGGGATAATGTTAAAAGCACCAACATCTGTATTATAGGGGTGCCAGAGGGTTAGCATTAGGGTTAGGGATAGGGTTAGGGTTAGGGAGAGAAAAAGGGATAGAAAAAAATATTTGAAGAGATAATAGCCAAAAACGTCCCTAACACAGGAAAGGAACCACTCACTTAAATCCAGGAAGCTCAGTGAGTACCATATAAAATAAATCCAAGGAGGAACACCTCAAGACACATATTAATCAAAATAACCAAAATTAAAGACAAAGAGAAAATAGAGAAAGCAGCTAGGGAAAAGAAACTAACATACAAGGGAACCCTGATAAGGTTATCAGCAGATTTTTCAGCTGAAACTCCACAGGCCAGAAGGGAGTGGCACGATATACTTAACATGATGAAAGGAAAAAACCTCCAGCCAATATTATTTTACCCAGCAAGGCTCTCATTAAGATTTGAAGGAAAAATCAAAAGGTTTACCGATAAGCAAAAGCTAAGAGAATTCTGTAATACTAAACCAGCTTTACCACAAATTCTAAAGGAACTTCTCTAGGCAGAAAAGAAGAGGCCATAAACAGAAATAAAAACACCACAAACGACAAGGCTTACTAGTTAAGGCATATATACAGTAAAAATGCTAAATCATCTGTGCACAATTATGCTACCAAAATCAGAAATCATGAGAAGAAGAGAGCACAAATGCAGGATGCTGGAGATGCACTTGCAATTAAGAAACCAACAACTTACAACAATCTCCTTTATATATAGACTCCTATATCAAAACTTCAGAGTAACTGCAAATCAAAAATCTACAATTGAAACACAAACAAATAAGAAAAATCAACTCAAATACAACTCTAAAGATAGTCCCCAAACCACAAGAGGAGAGAACAAGGGAAGGGAAGAAAAAAGAGCAACAAAAATCCAAAACAGTTCATAAAATGCCAATAAGAACATACATATCAATAATTACCTTAAATGTTAATGGACTAAATGCCCATACCAAAAGACATAGGCTAGTTTAATGGATACAATATCAAAACCCATATATATGTTGTCTTCAAAGAGACCTACTTCACTTCTAGGGACTCATACAAGTTGAAAGTGACAGGATGGAAGAAAATATCCCTTGCAAACGGGAATCAAAAAAAGCTGGAGTAGCAATAATCATATCAGACAAAATAGACCTTAAAATGAAGAGCATTTTAAGAGACAAGGAAGGACAATACATAATGATCAAAGGTCAATCCCAAGAGGAAGATATAATGATTTTAAATACCTAGGCACCCATCATAGGATCACCACAATATATAGGGCAACTGCTAACAACCTTAAAAGGAGAAATCAACAATAACACAATCATAGTGGGGGACATTAACACCCCACGTACAGCAATGGATAGATCATTCAGACAGAAAATCAATAAGGAAACACAGGCCCTGAATGAGGCATTAGACAAGATGTACTTAATAGATATTTATAGGACATTCCATCCAAAAGCAACAGAATACACATTCTTCTCAAGTGCGCATGGAACATTCTCTAAGATTGATCACATCCTGGGCTACAAGTCAAGCATCTTTTCTGACCACAATGCTATACAACTGGAATTCAACAACAAGAACAAAATGGCAAAAAAAAAAAAAAGCAGAAACACATGGAGACTAAATAACCAAAGGATCACTGAAGAAATCAAAGAGGAAATTAAAAAATACCTAGAAGCAAATGACAACAAAGATACGACACTCCAAAACCTCTGGAATGCAGCAAAAGCAGTTCTAAGAGGAAAGTTTATAGCAATACAAGCCCACCTCGGGAAACAATAAAAAGCTCAAATAAGCAACCTAACTTTACATCTAAAGCAGCTAGACAGGGAAGAACAGACAAGACATAAAGTTAGTAGAAGAAAAGAAATCATAAAGATTAGAGCAGAAATAAATGCAATATAAATGAAGAACACCATGGAAACGATCAATGACACTAAAAGTTTGTTCTTAGAAAATATCAGCAAAATTGATAAACCCTTAGCCAAACTTACCAAGAAAAAAAGAGAGAGGACTCAAATCAATAAAATTGGGAGTGAAAAAAAGTAACACTGGACATGACAGAAATACAAAGGATCATATGAGACTACTACATGCAACTATATGCCAATTAAATGGAAAACCTAGAAAAAATGGACACATTCTTAGAAAGTACAATCTTCCAAGACTAAACCAAGATGAAGTAGAAATGAAGTATGGACCAATCCCATGTTCTAAAATTGAAACTGTGATTAAAAGAATTCCAACTCCAGTATTCATTGCAGCACTCTATACAATAACCAAGTCATGGAAACAACCTAAATGCCCATTGATAGAGGAGTGGATAGGGAAGATATGATACATATACACAATGGAATATTACTCAACCATTAAAAGGAATGAAATAACAACATTTATAGCAACATGGATGGACAAACTGAAGAATAAAAAACATATAATTCTCTCAAAAGATGCAAAAAAAAAGTCTTTGACAAAATCCAACACCCATTTCTGATAAAAATCCTTCAGAAAGTGGCCAGGGGGGAACCTACCTCAACATAATAAAGGCCATCTATGACAAACCCAGAACTCACATCATTCTCAATGGTGAAAAGCTGAAAGAATTCCTGCTGAGATCAGGAGCAGGACAGGGATGTCCACTCTCACCACTACCATTCAACATAGATCTGGAAGTCCTAGCCACAGCATTCAGAGAAGTTAAAGAAATAAAAGGAATCCAAATTGGAAAGGAAGAAGTAAAACTATCACTGTTTGCAGATGACATGATACTACACCTAGAGAAGCCTAAAGACTCTACCAGAAAACTGTTAGCACTCATCAATGAATTTGGCAAAGTCACAAGATACAAAATTAATACACAGAAATCAAATGCATTTGTATATGCTAACAAAGAAAGATCAGAAAGAGAAATTAAGGAAGCAATCCCATTTACCATTGCATCAAAAGGAATAAAATACTTAGGAATAGACCTACCTAAAGAGACAAAAGACCTTTACTCTGAAAACTATAAGATGCTGATGAAAGAAATCAAGGATGACAAGAACAGATGGAAAGACATACCATGCTCTGGGATTGGAAGAGCTGACATTACCGAAATGACTATACTACCCAAGGCAATCTACACATTCAATGCAATCCCTATCAAATTGCCAAGGACATTTTTCACAAAACTATAACAAAATATCTTAAGTTTGTTTGGAAGCACAAAAGACCCAGAAGAGCCAAAGACCTCCTGAAAAAGAAAAATGGAGCTGGAGAAATCAGGATCCCTGACTTCAGACTATACTACAAAGCTACAGTCATCAAAACCATATGGTACTGGCACAAAGACAGAAATCAGTGGAACAGAATAGAAAGCCCAGTATTATACCCATGCACCTACAGTCAACTAATCCATGACAAAGGAAGCAAGAATGTACAATGGAGAAAAGAGAACCTGTTCAATATGTGGTGCTGGGGAAACTGGACAGCCACGTGTAAAAAACTGAAATTAGTACACTTCCTAGCACCATACAGAAAAAATAAACTCAAAATGGATTAAAGACCTAGATATAAGACCAGATACTATAAAATTCTTAGAGGAAAACATAAGCTGAACACTCTCGGACATAAATGACAGCAATATCTTCTCACATCCACCTGTTAAGAGTAATGATGCAAAAAAGAAAGAGAAACAAATGGGACCTAATTAAACTTAAAAGTTCCTGCACAGCAAAGGAAAACCCTAAACAAAATGAAAAGACAACACACAGAATGGTAGAAAATATTTGCAAATGATTCAACTGACAAGGGATTAATATCCAAAATTTACAAACGCCTCCTACAGCTCAATAACAAAAAAACAAAAAACCCCATCAAAAATTGGGCAGAGGATCTAGGCAGTCAATTCTCCAAAGAACACATACAAGTGGCCAAAAAACACATGAAAAGATGTTCAACATTGCTCCTCATTAGGGAAATGCAAATCAAAACCACTATGAGGTACCAGCTTACACCAACCAGAATGGCCATCATCAAAAAGTCTACAGACAGTAAGTGCTGGAGAGGGTGTGGAGAAAAAGGAACCCTATTACACTGCGGGTGAGAATGCAAATTGGTTCAACCACTGTGGAAAACAGTATGGAGATTCCTTAGAAAACTAAAAATAGAATTACCATTGATCCAGTAACCCCACTCCTGGGCATCTATCCAGAGAAAACCATGACTCGAAAAGACATGTACTCCAATGTTCATTGCAGCATTCTATACAATAGCCAAGACATGGAAACAACCTAAATGTCCATCAACAGAGGAGTGGATAAAAAGATGTGGTACATATACACAATGGAACATTACTCAGCCATTAAGTGGAATGAAATAACAGCATTTATAGCAACATGGACCTAGAAATTATCATGTGAATGAAATCAGTCAGACAATGAGACACCAACATCAAATGCTACCATTTACATGTAGAAACTAAAAAAAGGACACAATAAACTTCCTTGTAGATCAGATACTGAGTCATAGACTTTTGAAAAACTTATTGGTATCCAAATGGGACAAGTTGGGGGGTGGGGAGGTGCACCAAGGGTTTGGGATGGAAACGCTACAAAATTTGGTTGTGATGATTTTTGTACATCTCTAAATGTAATAAAATTCAGTAGGTAATTAAAGAATCATTTTACTTCAGTTTTAAATGTTTATATTCTGAGTTCGTCCACCTGGATTATGTAACAAAACCAAAGAAAGGTATTCTTTGTAAGCTTTGCCCCTGTTTACCTCAGCTCATCACTTATTCTCTGCCACCAATTCTTCCATGAAGGTGAAACCATGGGCACCAATGCCTCTGACTTTTCATCACTACTTCTATGTTCCCTAAATTCCACCCAAGAGATTCTTTCCTAATGGTTCCTGGCAAAAGCAAAGGATACACTTTACTCCAGTCTGGTTCACATGTCCACAGATGCCCAGAGGAATTGTATCTTTTAACATAAGGGGAAAAGGAGGCTTAGAAAATCATGGACTTAGAAAACAGACTTGTGGTTTCCAAGGGGGACGGGAAGAAGTGGGATGGTCTAGGAGTCTCGGTTAATAGATGTAAGCTATTGCCTTTGAGACGAAAAAGCAATGAGATACTGCTGTATAGCACCAGGAACGATGTCTAATCACTTGTGCCGAATCTATGTATGTATGTGTAGCTAGGTCACCACGCTGTACAGTTGCAAAACTGACAGAAAACTATAAACCAGGTATAATGGGAAAAATAAAAATCATTATATTAAAAAAAAGAAAAGAAAACTAACCTGGTCATATAGTTCACAGTTTTCCCTCCTGTTTTAGATGAGACAGCTGGGCATAAATGTCATTCAGCGATGCCTCACATAACAGAGTGAGTAGCAACAACAAGACTAAGTTCCCACTCTCCCACTCTTCTATTAATATTTTTTCATACTAATACTTTACTAAAAGTTCCAGAAAGGCTCCCATTCACAAAATTTGCTACATCCCATTCTTTTCAAAATAATAGCCAAACGCTGAGCAGCATGGATGATTGTTTCTAGCACCATCATAAGTGATTGTTTAGGAGATTCCTTTTGAGCTGGGGAATCGAAATCAACCCATATAGTATACTCTCTCTCTTAACACTAGCATAGTAGAATTTGTTCTCACAAGTTTTTACTAGCGAGTGTTGGATAAGGCAATACTCTCCAGCAGATAGACAGATTAACTCCCCATGGTAACTACAATTTTCTTAATGATAAAACCCTTTGGGGGCTAATTTATACATCATCTGGTTTTGGCACAGAATCCTTTCGAAACATTCAAAAGGTGTGCTCATACTAACACAACACCTGAAGTAATGTTTGCACATAACTGATATTCAAAAAGAGGAATATTACATTGAATTAAATGCAAGCTGCAGCCTTACATATCGAGCAAAGAAGCAACATATTTATTAGTACTGATTGCATGTTAAGACTAATTTTAGATACCTTTATAAAAATTGATGAAGAAAATATTATAACCCTTAAGATTAGTTAGAAAAAAATGTCTATGAAGAACTGTTCTAAGCTGAGTTCTGGGGGGCTTGGCACAGATGATGTGCACTGCCAGGGAATGGCAAATGAAGAGTATGAATTTGGATGACTACAGTGAGAAAATGTGTTCTGAAGTGGACGTTAAATGAATGATTGACTAGGTGGAAAATGAAGGGGTAGGGAACAAGCACTATTTGCGGGGGGAGCATTATGAGCATTTGTGCTGAGGTAAGGCAGCCCTAAATAATTTGATCTATTAATGACACCTTTATTGAGCATCTCCCATATGCAAGGTGACAGAGAATAAAATGATTAGGACAATTTCTATCTTCAAGAATTTCTCTCCTGTAATAAAGAGATAACAAGAGAAATAATTATTCAAAGTTTAAAAATACTACATAGGAATAATTTTACTGGCAGAGTGCATAATCACTAGAAACATATTAGTAAAACCAAGTACCTGGGGCTCACTTAGGAGTTTCTAATTCAGTGTCATTGGGATGGACCTAGAGTCCATTCAGAGGGACAGGTATGTAAATCCTCAGCTAGAACAGGAAAACAAAACCTATACCGGGAGGGAAACAGCAAAATGAATGACAACAAAAAGACAGATGTGGAAAACATGAAGGAAGAAAAGGACAGGACTCTGTCTGATAGAAAGCTCACAAAGTCAATGACATTCCTTCAAACCCTGAGAGAGAGGAATGGCAATGATGCAGTCCTTAGGCAGTCAAGAGGCGAAGCTGATTTCAGAGGGGAGGAGCAATGAGAGATTCTGACATGTTGGAGTTTGAGGAAACAGAAATTCCAGGAGAATCTTCACATGACTTAACCCCTCAATATCTTTGTAAACATGGCATTAAAAGAGAAGAGGGACAGATTCAATATTAATCCCAAGAGCAAGAAAATGACCAAAAAAAAAAAAAAAATCAAGAATTCTTGCTCAAGTTGGATGGAGAGCCTGAAATAAGTTTAGTCCAAGTAGGAATCGATAAAGGCAATCATGCACAATCAACCCTTTTGTGGATTTAACTCACGTGATTCAAACGCTTAAAATAGACTTGAATTAGACCAGATGGCAGCTTTCAGAGCAAAAGTCTAGGTGCAAGAATGCTTTAGTTTAAGGAGATTTCACAGAGGTGTTACTGACAGACAGAGCATTTTACAGCAAGTGAGGTAGGATTCAGAGTAAATCACAGCTGAAGGCAGAAGTGGATGTAATATAAGCATGGCTTTATGGAGAGGTGTAAGTGCTTCTACTTATATATATATATGCAGCATTGAATAGACAAAAAAATCGCTTTAAGGTTTTCTGTCAGGCTGCGTTCCTCTTTCCCATTCACAGGCAATTTACTTTGAGCTGAATCTTGAAAAGAACATCTTGATATCTAGCAAAGGGGTTAACCTTTTAGGAAGCTTTTCAATATTTATACCTCAGAACACTTTGTAAGTTTTTCCCATTGCAGGGTAAATCCTGTATATGCATCTAGGGGCCTTTATAACACTGTTCAGACTCACATCTGTATATAGTTCTATTGATTTGCTTCTTATGTGTCCATTCTGTAGGGAAATTTCTCTTGGATTTCCCCTCCATTAAAAGTGTGGGAGATACAAATTAAAAGATTTGATTGGAATTTCATTGAATAAATAGATCAGCTTGGAAAGAATTAACATCTAATTTGGTGTCTGCTGATCCAAGGAAATAGTATAACTTTCCACTTATTGGATCTTTTAAAATATCTCATACAAATGTTCTTTTTCAATGTACAGGTTCTGCAGACTTTTTATCACATTCGTCATTATTTTTGATATGATACTTTTTGTACGTAGTACTTTTATTTCAATTTATAATTGTTCATTGCTAGTATATGGAAATCCAGTTAAATTTGCAAATTGATTTTATGCACCACAAATTTTCTAAACTCCTTACTAGCTTTTTGTAGATTCCATAGGATTTTCTAAATAAGAAATTATGATATCTGTACAAAGAAGGTTGACTGTTTTTCAATTTGGATTTCTGTAACTAATTGCACTAGCTTAAATATATATTATTATACTGATCGAACGTGATAAAAGTGGACATCTTTGCCTTGTTTCTGTTCTTTACTGAAAAACAGTGGCTTTCACCATTAAGTATGAAGGTAGCTGTGGAATTTTCAGAGTTCCTTTGTATCAGATTGAAGATCTTTTCTATGATAATTGCTGAAAGTTATATATTTTTTAAATGAAAAATGGATATAGGATTTTGTTTAGGGTTTTTGATGCATTTATTAATGTGATTATTTTTTATTTCTTTTTGACCTGTTAATATGGTTAAATGAACTGACCTATTTTTAATTATAAGTTATTATATACATGCCATTTTGCCGAGATGCAATGTACTTTTTAATTGGGCTCAACTGTATTAAAAATTTGTAGAGAATTTTTGTGCCTATGTTTGTGAAAATATTGGCTTGTAGTTTTCTTTTCTTCTGATGTCATTGTTGGTTTTGGTATCAGTGGAATATGGCTTCCAAGATTCAGCTGACAAGTATTCCCTCTTTTCTACTTTGGGAAGAGTTTCTGTAGAGCTTATTCTATTGTTTACTAAAATTTGGTACAATTCACAATAAAGCCATCTAAGCCTAGAGTTTTTTTCATGAAAAGGTTTTTAGCTAAAATAAATGTAATATAAGAAGGTTATTCATACTATGCCTTTCTTTTTAGTAAATTTTTGTGGTTTTTGTTTTATAGAGAATTTATCTATTTCCTCTAAATTGTAGAATTTATTGATATATTCCCTCATCTCTGATATTAATAATTTGCCCCACCTTTTTTCATGATTACTGTGATCAAAGTACATCATTTTATTAATCTTTTATGAGAACCACCTTTCAGTTATATTTTCTCTATTTTTGTGTTTTCCATTTAATTGAATTCAGCTCTGACCTTGTTTCTTTTATTATCACACCCTCTTATTATTTCTTTAGCTTTAATTTACTCTTCTGTTTCAATTTCCTTTGGGTAGAATGTGAGGTCATTATTAGAAAATTTTTTTTAAAATAAATGTATTTGGTGATATATTTTTCCCTCTAGGCACTGCTTTAGCTGAACTTAAAATCTGATACATATTCTTTCAGTTTAAATATCTTATAATTTTAGAAGTATTGTATATTTTCTAAATATTTAAATATTTTCCAGATATTTCTTTTATTAATTTCAAATATCTCTCCATTTTGTTCAGAGAACACAGAGTATATGAATTGTGTCCTTCTGAATTTACTAAATCTTTAAATATATTGAAACTGCTTTTATTCCCATAACTTAGGTTATTTTGGTAAATTTTCTGTGTGTGCTCAAAAGGGGTGTGTATTCTCTTCTTATGAGATGCAATGCTCTGTGAATATAAGTTATATTGAAGTGATTGATAGGGTTATTCAGGTCTTCCATATTAATTAATATTATCTTTCTGTCTACTTTTTCAGTTATTAGAAAATGGGTACTGAAGTTTCTTTATGATAATTGTGAAAATGCTTATTTGTTTATGTCCTTGCAGTTCTCGTTGCACACAGTTTGAATCTCTTTCATTAGGCTCATAAATGTTTATGATGGTTCTGTTCTCCTGTTGAATTGACCCTTTTATTATTATGAAATGAACCCATTTGTCCGAAGTGATATATGTACCCTGAAGTCATTTATCTGATATTATTACAGTAGCTCCCACATTTTAAAAACTGGCATTAGCATGTTATATCTTTTTCATCTTGCTACTTGTAATATCTCTGTGTCTTTTTCATAAACATAGGTTTTTTACCGGCAGCCTAGAGTTGGGTCTTTGTTTTAATTCAGTCTGATAAAATCTTTTCATTAGGATGTTTATATCAACTCTATCTAAAAGGATTTTTACACAGTTAAGTTCAAATTCTATAATTTTGTTATTGTTTCAGCTGTTTTGTGTTCAATATTTCTTGTGCATTTGAATTACATGAGTGCTATTAATGATTCCATTTACCTCTTTTGCTGTTTATCAGGTATAAGTCTTTTGTTTTTTTACTAGTTGCTTTTGGATTTATTTCTTAGGATTTTAATTTATAAAAGATTACCTTCAAGAGATATTATACCTCTTCACATACAATGTCAAGACCTTATAGCAGTGCACTTCTCTTTGTCCCTTTCCAGCGTTTATTGTAGTGCTGTACATCTATTTTTGCATGTTATAAACACACAACATATTATTATTTTTGCTTTAATCAATTATCTTTTCAAGAGTTTTAAATAAAAAAATTGTCTGTTTATACACATTGATAGAATTTTCATAGTTTTTCATTCAATAGTAGAGATCTATGTTTCCTTCTGGCATAATTTTCCCACTGCCCAAAGGATTTGGTTTAACAATTCTTGAATTACATATGTGCTGACGATGAATTCTTTCAGCTTTTGTATGTTTTTATAAAAAGTCTTTATTTCACATCTGCTTGTGAAAAGTCTTTTTTTATATGTAAAATTCTACCTGGATCTTTTTTTTTCCTGTAACACGTCAACAGTGGCTCCTCTTTTCCTTTTGGTTTGCACTATAGTAGAAAATACATCTGCTACCATTCTTATTTTTATTTCTCTGTCCATAATATGTTCTGTTTGGATGCTTTTAAACATTTTCCTTTATTTTTGGTTTTAAGCCCAGGACCTTGATTCATGATATGTCTTAGCCTGTTTTTCTCATTTTCTTTGTGGTTGGGGTTCACTGAGCTTCTTGAATCTGTTTGTGTGTAGTTTTAACATATTTGGGAATATTTAGTCACTGTTTCTTCAAATATTTCTTTTTTTATCCTGTTGCTATTCATCTCTCCTCCTCAGGGAAATAATTCCAGTTACACGTATAAGTCACTCAATTTTTCCCCACAGCTCACTGGTGCTCTTCAATTTTTTTTAATATTTCCTCTTCATGTTTCATTTTGGAAAGTTTCTATTGCTATGTTATTAATTTAATTAATATTTTCTTCTGCAGTGTTTAACTGTTATTAATTTCATCCAGTGTGGTTAGAATTTCAACACTGCAGTTTTCCTTTAAAGAAGTTTGATTTGCAGTGCAATTTTAAAAGGTATTGTATTTTTGTATTCCTTTTCTAATATTTCATTGTTAGTATACATAAGTGTGTCAGATTTCTGAATGTTAATCTTATAACCTGCTACTTTGCTGAATTTGTTGATCAGTTTACACACTTTTTGGGTTGAGTCCTTAGGGTTTTCTATATATAGTATTGTGTCATCTGCATACAGTGACAATTTTACCTCTTCTCTTCCACTTTGGGTACAATTTATTTCTTTTGTTTGTCTGTAGCTAGGACTTCCAATACTATATTGAATAACAGTGGCGAGAGTGGTCATCCTTGTCTTATTCCAGATTTTAGTGGGAAGGCTTTCAGCTTTTCTCCATTGAGTACCATATCTGCTGTGGGTTTGTCATAAATGGCGTTTATTATGTTAAGATATGTTCCTTCTATACCCGCATTGGTAAGAGTTTTGATCATGAATGGATGTTGGACTTTGTCAAATGCTTTTTCTTCATGTATTGAGATGATCATGTGTTTTTTGACTTTTCTTTTGTTAATGTGGTGTATGACATTGATTGATTTGCATACGTTGAACCATCCTTGTGAACCTGGGATGAATCCTGCTTGGTCGTTGTGTGTGATCTTTTTTATATGTCATTGGATTTGGATGGCTAAAATTTTGTTGAGAATTTTTGTGTTTATATTCATCAGAGATATTGGCCTATAGTTTTCTTTTCTGGTAATATCTTTGTCTGGTTTTGGTATTAGGGTGATGGTGGCATCATACAATGTCTTTAGGAGTGTTCCTCCTTCTTCAACCTTTTGGAAAATATTAATGAGGATGGGTATTAGTTCCTCTTTGTATGCTTGGTGGAATTCGCTTGTGAAGCCCTCTGGTCCTGGGCTTTTATTTTTAAGGAGTGTTTTTATGACATATTCAGTTTAATTTCTAATGGTTGAACAGTTCAGTTCATCTAGTTCTTCTTGATTCAGTTTTGGCAGGCTCTAAGTTTCTAGAAAGTTTTCCATTACTTCTAGGTTGTCAAATTTGTTGGCATACAATTGTTCAGAGTATTGTTTTATGGCTTTTTGTGTTTCTTCAGTATCCATTGTGATATTCCCATTTCCATTTCTTATTTTGTTTATTTGGGTTTTTCCTCTCCTCTTCTTGGTGAGTCTGGCCAGAGGTTTGTCAATTTTGTTTACCTTTTCAAAGAAATAGCTCCTGGTTTTATTGGTTTTTGCTAAAGTTTTTTGAATTTCCATTTTATTGGTTTCCTCTCTGATCTTTATGATTTCCTTCTGACTTTAGGTTTCCTTTGTAATTCTTTTTCTAATTCATTTAGGTGGTGGGTTAAGCTGTCGATTTCAGATTTTTCTTCTTTTTGAGGAAGGTCTGTATTGCTATGATTTTCCCTCTGAGCACTGCTTTTGTGGCATCTCTTAGATTTTAGTGGTTGTGTCTCCATTATAATTTGCCTCTAGGTATTTTGAAATTGGTACAACCACTGTGGAAACAATATGGAGGTACCTTAGAAAACTATATATAGAACTACCATATGACTAAGTAATCTTGGACATATACTCAGACAAATCTTTCCTTGAAAAAGACACATGCACCCGCACGTTCATTGCAGCACTATTCACAATAGCCAAAACATGGAAACAACCTAAATATCCATCACAGATTATTGGATTAAGACATTGTGGTATATGTACATAATCAGCTATAAAAAAGAACAAAATAATGCTATTTGCAGCAACATGGATGGAGCTATAGACTCTCATACTAAGTGAAGTAAGTCAGAAAGAGAAAGACAAATGTCATAGGATTTCACTTGCATATGGAATATAATATAGGGCACAAATGAACCTTTCCACAGAAAATAAAATCTTGGACCTAGAGAACAGACTTGTGGTTGTCAAGAGGGTGTGTGCAGGAGTAGGAGGGACTGGGAATTTGTGGTTAATGCAAACTTTAGCCTTTGGAATGGATAATAATAAGATCTTGCTGTATAGCACTGGGAACTATGCCTGGTGACTTGTAATAGAGCATGATAATTTGAGAAAAATGAATGTACACATGTATGTGTGACTGGGTCACCTTGCTGTGAAGCAGAAAATTGACAGAACACTCAAAATCAGCTCTAAAGGAAAAAAATCACTATAAAGGGAAAAAAAAGGAAGTTTGATCTGGGAATTCACATCTTGGCTCGGCAGAAACGTATCTGACTAGCATCCAAGAGGATGCATGTTCAATCCCTGGCCTTGATCAATGGGCTAAGGATCCATTGTTGCCATGGGGTGTAGTATAGGTTGTAGACACGACTTGGGTGGATCTGACATTGCTGTGGCTGTGGTGCGGTCCAGCAGCTACAGCTCTGATTTGACCCCTAGCCTGGGAACCTCCATAGGCCTTGGGTGTGGCCATAAAAAGATTAAAAATATGTTTTGATTTGAGTCATTTTTATAGCTTACAGGATCAATCATTCCTCTTTGTTCTACCTTCTTGGACATGGGATACAGATATAAAATTAGAAATTACCTACAAATTCTGCCATATCTATTACTTCTGAAGCTTTTTGTATTGATTGATTTTTGCTCTTTATGTTTCACATTATCCAGCTTCTCCCATGATTGCTTTTTTTACTTTTTGCCAGATATACCTTTTATTGTGTTGGGCATTGGATATTTTTTTTTTATTCCTATAGGCATTCTTAAAAGTTTTTCTGGGATGTGGTTAAGTTACGTGAAATCATTTTGATCCTTTCATATCCTGCTTTTAAGCTACATTAGGCAGGACAAGGACAACATTACCTCTAAAATGAATTTTGCATCACTACTGAAACAAAATTCTGTGGAGAATTCAATCTCCTGAACTGTGAATTATGAAGTTTTCTCTCTGGCTGGAAAGAACAAGACCTATTCACAGGTCTGCCTGATATTTAGGAACTGTTCTCTCCAGTATTTGCAGGTAGTTTTTCCCTTGGTCTTAGATAATTTCTAAAAATGTAATGTTTCTGGCCTGGACTCAGTTGAACACTCAAATAGTATCTTCATTGTATATGGAGCTCATACACATTGTATATGTGTAGTTCTAATATTTCTGATACTATGCCTTATAGATGTTGTCCTTCCTGGACCCCCAACTCTATCAGCTAAATTTAGGAGGTTGGCCAAACTCTACCTGCATTACCTCTCTCTTCTGGTGCTCTGGAAATTTTCTCCTGACAATATACTGACTTATAAGTTTCACCATATTTATATCTCATTACACAGGAAATACTGTTCTTTGTTTTATGGCTCCAATGTCTTGATATCTATTATTGCATGTATTAAATATATATCCAGATTGCAACAATTTGGGGAGATTAAATATGATCCCTGTTACTTCATCTTGGCCAGAAAAAAAGTCTTATCTGTAATGTCTTTGTTTAAAAATGATCACTAATTTTGCTGAAGTCATACTTATCTTTGTTTTATATTTTACAGTTCATTATTTTCTTTAAAAGATATTTGTGTACCCCATGTATATTTATATAGTCTTTTAGAAGTTTTAGAGGTTGGGCTTTAATATTTAAATGTATGATGAAAATTATAAATAGAAATTTGTTGATATCTGACCATATCTCCATTTTAAAATGTTTGCTTATTCATTTATATTTTAATTATTATTGTAATAAATTGTACATAACATAAAATTTGTCATTTTGTGTCCAAAGGTCACATTGCTGAGAAACCATCACCACTATCTATTTTGAGATATTTTCATCATCTCAAAAAGAAACTTTGTAAACACTAAACAAATAACTCGTCATTGCTCCATACCCTCAGCTCCTGGTAAGATCGTCTCTTAGATCTCATCTCTGTGAATTTGCTGATTATATTCCAAATGCATGGAATCCTTCTTTAATTGATTTTGTGAGTTTGTGTACTTCTAGGAATCTTTTCATTTCATCTAGGCTATCCATTTATTTGTGTACAATTATTCCTGCTACTGCTGTATAAATAAAATTTTTATTTATGTAAGGTCAGTAGTAATGTCTCTCTTTATACATCTTCAATTTAGTAATTTGAATCTTTTTCTTTCTTTTTTTAATTCCTAGTCAATCATTGAAAAGATCCACGATAGCTAAGTTTTTCATTATCATGGATCTTTTCAAAGAACCAGCTATTGGTTTCATTGATTCCCTTTATTATTTTTCCATTTTCTAATTTGTGTATCCACTCTAATCTTTATTTTTCCGTCCTTCTAATAGCTTTGGTTTTAGTTTACTCCTCTTTTTCTAGTTTCTTAAGATGTGCAGCTAGACTAGGATTTGAGATCTTTTTAATGCAGGTGTTTACACCTATATATATTATACCTCAGAACATATTTCACTGTATTTCAAAAGTTGTGTGTGTGTGTTTAATTTTTACTCTTTGCAAAGTATTTCATAATCTCCTTTGTGATTTCTTCTTTGACACAGAGTTAGTGTGGAGTGTGCTGAATTTCCACATATTTGTTAATCTTGCAGTCTTCTTTCTGCTGTTGATTCCTAATTCCATTCCATCGTGATCAAAAAAAGATATACTTTGTATGACTTTAATCTTTTAAAATGTAGTAAGGCTTATTTTGTTGCCTAACATGTAGTCAATTGTGGAGAATTTTTAATTGCACTTAAAAAGAATACGTATTCTTCTGTACTTGAATAACCTTTTTGCATGTCTATTATGTCTAACTGGTTTAAAATGTTTACCTCTTTTATTTCTTTACTGATTTTCTATCTTTTATATTCATGTCCTTTTTCATACAGATGCTTTTAAAATATATTCTCCCAGCCTTTGGCTTATATTTTCATTCTTTGAACATTCTGTTCTTTTTCAAAGCAACGTTTTTAATTTGGAGGTTTTTGTGTCATACATACAAACATCACTAAACCCAAGCTTACGTAAATTCTTCTGTTTTCAACTACAACTATTAGCCTTTAATAATTTATATTTATGTCTCTGATCTATTATATTTGGGTGTCTGTGCATGTGCTTGTATAAGATATGTAATAAAATTTCTTTCTTTCCTGTGAATGTCAAGTTGTTATAACACTGTTTATTACAAATACCTTTGAACATTTGTCAAAAGTAATACTTTTGGCATTCTAATATTTTCTATTAATCCTTATCTATCATTTATTTCAACAAAACTATAATGTCAATAAATTTTTTTACTTATGTTCTGATAAATTGTGGCCTTACTGAGTTTCTATTTACTTATCGTTCTATGAGTTACTGTGAGAGAAATTTGAGAGCTTCAATCTAAAATTGTGTATTTGTTTATGTCTTCTTCAGATCTATCAGTGTCTGCTTCATGTAGTTTGAGGCAAAACTGATTGTGCTGATTGTAAGATTGTTACATGCTCTTGAAAAATTTGCCTCCTTATTGTTATAGAATATACCTATTTTATAATATGCCTTGTTCTGAAGCTTACTTGAAATTGATACCTTTTATAGTGTTTTCATGGTATACTCCTCTCCAATTTTCAAACTATTAAATGTGAACAGTATCTTGTTGGCTCTTTCATTTTTATCCAATCTGAAAATCCACATTGTGATTGGTGTATTTTAAATATATTTAAAGTGTTATTGATACAATTAATATTGGCCATTTTTGACTGATTTCTACTTTTAAATTTTTTCTTAATAATTTTCTGGATTTAATTGATTTTTTAAAAAACTGTTCAATTTCTGCCCTCTATTGACAGATTATTTATACATATTATTTTAAAGATAGTTATCAGCAGGTTAAGAATCCAGCATTGTCACCGCAGTGGCACAGGTTTGATCCTCTGTCTAGGAACTTTCTCATGCTCTTAGTGTGGCCAAAAACAAAAATAAAAATTAAAAAATAAAGATTTTTTTATTATATTGTGATTAAAAATTTACATTTTAAAATTATGTCAGTCTACCTTAAAACAATAATAAACTGTTTCACATGTTCTGTATAGAACTTGTAAGCAGATAAACCCAATCCTCCTTCCCAAACGTTCTAGGTGAAGTTTCTCTTTAAGTAACATTTTCTATTTTTTTAATTTTTTTCTTAATTTCATTTATTTATTTTTCCATTATACCCAGCTGCACAGCATTGTGACAGGGGTACACATATATATATATGGATTCAACACAAGTGGTTAGACATAGTTCCCAGTGCTATACAGTAGGATCTCCTTGCTTTTCCAGCCCAAAGGCAACAGTCTATAACTATTAACCCCAGACACCCCTACCATCCCAGTCCCTCCCCAACCCTTTGGCAACCACAAGTCCGTTCTTCGAGTCCTTGATTTTCCTTTCTGTAGAAAGGTTCATTTGTGCAGTATATTAGATTCCAGATATTAGTGATATCATATGGTATTTGTCTTTCTCCTTCTGACTTACTTCACTCAGTATGAGGGTCTCTAATTCCATCCATGTTGCTGCAAAAGACATTATTTTATTCTTTTTTAAGGCTGAGTAGTATTCCACTGTGTATATATACCACATCTTCCTAATCCAATCACCTGTCGATGGACATTAGGGTTGTTTCCATGTCTTGGGTATTGTGAATAGCGCTGCAATGAACACGTGTGTGCAGGTGTCTTTTTCAAGGAGATTTTTGTCTGGATATATGCCCAAGAGTGGGATTGCTGGGTCATATGGCAGTTCTATGTATAATCTTCTAATGTACCTCCATACTGTTTTCCATAATGGTTGTATCAGCTTACATTCCCACTAACAGTGTAGGAGGGTTCCCTTTTCTCCACATCCCTTCCAGCATTTGTTGTTTGTGGACTTGTTAATGATGGCCATTCTGACTGGTGTGAAGTGGTATCTCAAGGTAGTTTGGATTTGCATTTCTCTAATCATCAGTGATGTTGAGCATTTTGTCTTGTCTTTGCTGGCCTTTTGCATATCTTCTTTGGAGAAATGTCCATTCAGGCCCTTTGCCCATTTTTCAGTGGGGTTGTGGGATTTCTTGCTGTTGAGTTGCATAAGTTGTTTGTATATTTTAGAGATTAAGCCCTTGTCAGTTGCATCATTTGGCACTATTTTCTCCCATTCTGTAAGTTGTCTTTTTGTTTTCTTTTTGGTTTCCTTTGCTGTACAAAAGTTTGTCTGCTTGATTAGGTCCTATTGGTTTATCTTTGCTTTTATTTCTATTGCTTTGGGAGACTGACCTGAGAAAAAATTTGTAAGGTTGATGTCAGAGAATGTTTTGCTATTTTTTTTATTTTTAAATCAAGGAGTCTTAAAGATTCTTTTTAGTTTTCATCAGTTTAATATGATATACCTAAAATTCCTGGTGTTTTTCTTTTCCAGTATTTATTATATGCAGTGTTCTCTGAGCTTCCTAGATCTGTAATTTAGTATCTGTCATTAGTTTTGGAAATTTTTCATCCATAATTTCTTCAATATCTTCTGCCCTCTTGTTTCTTCTCTGAATGGATTTCAATTATGTAAAATTTAGATGGATTAATGTAGTCCCACAGATCTTGGCTTTTTCTTTTATTTTTTAAGTCACTAAATTCTTACTGCAATTAAACTTCTGTAATTTTTCTTGGCCTGTTTTCAAGTTCACAAAATATTTTTCAACTTTAATGTCAAGATAAGTTCATAAAAGATATTCTTCATAATTTTACTTTTTATTTAATGTACATAGTTTTTATTTATTTAATGTAGTTTCCATCTATTTTACATAAATTACCTCTTTGAACTTTTATGTACATTTCCACTAAAGCTTTTGACATACCAACTTAGCTATTTAAAATTTCGTGTTTAGAGCTCCCATTGTGGCTCAGAGGAAATTAATCCGACTAGGAACCATGAGGTTGTGCGTTCAATCCCTGGCCTTGCTAGTGGGTTAACAATACAGTGTTGCCGTGATCTGTGGTGTAGGTTGCAGACATGGCTCAGATCCCATGTTTCTGTGGCTGTGGCGTAGGCCGGCAGCTGTAGCTCCAATTAGACCCATAGCCTGGGAACCTCCATATGCCACTGGTGAGACCCTAAAATGACAAAAGACAAAAAAATAAAAAATAAAAAATAAAATTTCATGTTTGATAATTCCAACATCTGTATCATATCTGAGTCTGGTTCTACTGATTATTTTGTCTCTTCATACTGTGTTTATTACTTATTTTCTGTATGTCTCCTAATCTTTTGTTGATAACTGAACATATTGTATAGGACAGTGAATACTGAAGTAACAATGTTTAATGCTTGAAAATGAACTCATCTTTTCTTCTGCCTGGTCTATTTGTGTTAATTTAGTCAGGAATTAGGCATTGGTTTGTTGTTAGCTGTTTCTATGGCTAATTACAGTTCACCAGAGATTTCAAATGCTTTAGGGATACTTAATTTTTATGATTTGGACTAAATGTCTGTCATTTTCTCCTTTGCCTCTAGTTATCATTTGTCTTGGAATACCCTTATTTGGATTTAGGTCTTCACTGTTCACTGTTCCTATAGCATTTCATTCTCTTCCATCTCTCCCACTTGAATCGCTGCTGTTTTCACTTAACATTCCTCAACATTTACATTTCTGGAAATAATGTTTGGTGCTTTTATAAATCTGTTATTTTGTTATATCTTTACTTCTATTTATTTTATCCAAATTTACTTATTTATGCAATCATATTATTCTCGTTATATACTGGGTATAATTGTAATATCTGAGATCTTTGAATGTCTTGTTTTGGTGTGTGTTTTTTCTGCTGATTCAGTCATGATATCACCTTTTTCTGATTTTATTTTTGTATGGCCAAATCATTTTAATTTGAAATAATATGGGAATTTCTTCCAGACCAGGTTGATATTGGGTTTATCTAGATAGAACTTTAAAAAAATTCTTTTGATAAAATAATGTCATTTGCAGCCACATGGATGGAATTAGAGTCCCTCATACTGAGTGAAGTAAGACAAAAGGAGAAAGACAGATACCATATGATATCACTAATAACTGGAATCTAATATACTGCACAAATAAATCTTTATGCAGAAAAGAAAATCAAGGACTTGGAGAACAGACTTGTGGTTGCCAAAAGGGTGGGGGAGAGAATGGGATGGTAGGGGGATCTGGGGTTAATAGTTGTAGACTGTTGCCTCTGGGCTGGAAAAGTAAGGAGATCCTACTGTATAGCACTGGGAACTATGTCTAACCACTTGTGATGAATCCATATATGTATGTGTAATCCTGTCACCACGCTGAACAGCTGGGTATAATGGAAAAAAAATAAAAAAAATAATTCTTTTGAGATTCGAGTTTCTACCAAGTCAAAATCTTTTTTGTATTCTTAACCTGAGGTTTTGTTTGTTTATTTTGCAATAATAAACATGTTTTTGAATTTGGACTGAAAATTTGCATAAAGATTAGATTTTGGTGAATTCTTCTAAGCATAACTACCCAACTCAATTATAATTTTAGACTGGCAATTTTCTTTCATGAAGCAATATGGTAAATTTCCAAACATGTTGATCAATATAGTTTTGGAAGTCCTAGCAATGGCAATGAGAGAAGAAAAAGATATAAACGGAGTCCAAATTGGAAAAGAAGTAAAAATATCACTGTTTGCAGATGACATGTTACTATACTTCAAAAACCTTAAAGACACTGCTGGAAAACTGTTAAAGCTCATCATCATTGAATTTGGCAAAGCTGCGGGATACAAAATTAATACACAGAAATGGACTGCATTCCTATATACTAACAATGAAAGATCAGAAAGATAAATCAGAGAAACCATCCCATTTACCATCATATAAAAAAGAATAAAATACCTAGGAATAAACTATCTAAACTGACAAAAGACCTATACTCTGAAAACTATGTGACACTGATGAAAGAAATTAAAGACAACATAAAGAGATGGAAAGATATACCATGCTCTTGGCTTGGAAGAATCCATATGTCAAAATGACTATACTGCCCAAGGCAGTCTACAGATTCAGTGCAAGCTCTGTCAAATTATCAAGGACATTCTTCACAGAACTAGAACAGAACATTTTAGAATTTATATGGAAAGGCAAAAGGCCCAGAATAGCCAATCTATATCCATATTGAAACAGAAAAACGAAATGAAGGAAACAGACTTGTGGTTGCCAATAGGGTGGTGGAGGGAATGGAATGGTATGGGAGTCTGGGGATAACAGTTGTAGACTACTGTTTTGGGGATGGAAAAGCAAGGAGATCCTGCTGCATAGCACCAGGAACTATGTCTAATCACTTGTGATGAATCTATATATGTAAGTGTAACCGGGTCATCACTCTTGTGAAGTTGGAAAATTGACAGAAATCCATAAACCAACTATAATGGAAAAAATAAAAAAATAAACATATAGGACCTAACTAAACTCAAAAGATTTTGCATAGCAAAGGAAACCGTTTTTGCCATCAATGCAACAGACAAAGTCCTAATCTCCAAAATAACTCATACAACTAAACAACAAGAACAACAACAAAAAAAAAAAAACAAACCAATTGAAAAATGAGCAGAGGACCTAAATAGACATTTCTCCAAAGAAGACATATGGATGGCCAACAGGCACATGAAAAATTGTTCAATACCACTAATTATTAGAGAGATACAAATCAAAACTACCATGAGGAACCACCTCACACCTGTCAGAATGGCTATCCTTAACAAGACAACAAATAAAAAATGTCAGAGAGGGTGTAGAGAAAAGGGTACTTTCCTTCACTCTTAGTAAGAATGTAAACTGATATAACCACTATGGAAAGTGGTATGAAAGTACCTCAGAAAGCTAAATATAGAACTACCATGTGATCCAGAAATCCCACTTCTGGGCATATATTTGAACGAAACTTTCACTGAAAAAGATACATGCTCTCGTATGTTTATTGCAGCACTACTCACAATAGCCAAGACATGGAAACAATCTATATGTCAATTGAAAGATGGATGAATTAGGAAGATGGTACATATACGCAATGGAATACTACTCAGCCATAAAAAGGACAAAATAATTCCATTTGCAGCAACATGGATGAGATGAGAGACTTTCATATTCAGTGAAGTAAGTCAGAAAGAGAAAGAGAAAGACAAACACTGTATGATATCACTTATGTGCAGAATCTAAAACATGGCACAAATGACTCTTTCTACAAAATAGAAACAGATCATGCACATGGAGGGCAGGTTTGTGTTTGCTGGAGGGAAGGGGAAAGGAGGATGGACAGGGAGTTTGGTGTTGGTAGATGCAGTGTGTAACCTTTGGAATGGATGGAATGTGGAGTGCCCTTGTACAACACAAGGAACTGTATCTGTTCTCTTGGGTAAGAACCTGATGGAAAATGAAAAAAAAAATGAGTCTTCAGGTGGCTCGGTCACTTTGCTGTAGAGCAGAAATTGAAGGAACATTGTGAATCAACTATACTTTAATAAAAATTTAAGAAAAAATAAATAATAATAAATTAATTAAAATAACATTTTATTATTTAAATAAGAATAAAATTTCCAAATATGTAAATTTTGACACTTTTCAATATTATTAATTTTTCTGAGTTTTTTTTTGGCTTTTTGTCATTTTAGGGCTTCACACGTAGCATGCAGAGGTTCCCAGGCTAAGGATTGAATCAGAGCTCTAGCCACCAGACTATGCCACAGCAACAGCAATGTAGGATCCGAGCCATGTCTGTGACCTACACCACCACTCATGGCAATGCTGGATCCTTAACCCACTGAGCGAGGCCAGGGACTGAACCTGCCTCCTACCTGGGCTTGGTAACCACTAAGCCATGGTGAGAACTCCAATTTTTCTGTTTCATCTTCTAATGCTTTTACACTTTTGATTCCTATTAGGATGTTGAACAGAAGTATTTTTGCCTTGTTTCTGAAAGTAATGTCTGAAATGAGAATTTAATATTTATGTTTTTTCTATTTTAGTGAAATACATTGTATCTGATTAAAAAGATGTATTCCATTTTTACTTTACTGAACTTTTTCAATTTTTTAAATTTTTACTGCAGTATAATTGATTTACAATGTTTTGATAATTTCTGCTCCAAAACAAAGTGATTCAAGTACACACAGCCATTCTTTTTCAGAATCTTTTCACATATAGATTATTACACAATTTTGGGTAGAGTTCCTATAAAGCAGGTTCCCATTGGCCAGATATTCCATATAGCACAGTATGCATTTGCCAAACTCAAACACCATGTCCATGCCTCTCCACCCCACCTGTCATCTTCGGTAACCATAAGTTTATTTTTAAAGTTTGTGAGTCTATTTCTGTCCTGAAAATAAGTTATTTTGTATCCACTTTTTTGGGTTCCACATATAAGTTATATTATAGGATATATGTTCTTCATTGTCACACTTATTTTACTTAGTATAATTTCTTGGTCCATCCATGTTGCTGCAAATGGTATTATTTAAACTTTTATGGCTGAATAATATTCTATTATATGTAGGTATCACATATTCTTTATCCATTCTTGTGTTGAAGGATATTTAGGTTGCTTTCATGTCTTGACTATCATAAAGAGTGATACAAAGAACAAGGGGGTGCATGTATGTTTTTGAATTGTGCTTTTTCTGGATAGATGCCCAGGAGTGGGATTGTTAATTATATGCTGGTTCAATTTTTCAGGTTTGAGGAGCCTCCATACTGCTTTCCATAGTGGTTGTACCAACTGATATTCCCACCAACAATGTAGGAGGGTTCCGTTTTCTCTGCAGACTCTTTGGTATTTATTGCTTGTAGACATCTTAATGATTGCCATTCTGGCTGATATATGATGATATCTCCTAGCAGTTTTGATTTTTTATTCTAATAATTAGCAATGTTGATCTTCTTTTCAGTTTTTTTTTTTTTTTTTTTTTTTTTTTTTTTTTTTTTTTTTTTTTTTTTTTTTTTTTTTTTTTTTTTTTTGCCATCTATATGTCTTCTTTGGAGAGATGTCTATTTAGAACTTCATCCCATATTTCGATTGGGCTTTTCTTTTTCTTTTTATAGAACTCTATGAGTTGTTTGTACATTTTGGATATCAATTGCTTGCCCCAGTTTCATTTGTAAATATTTTCTCCCATTTTGTGGACTTTTTATTTTGCTTATGATTTATATGTTCAAAAACTGTTAAAATCAATAAAATTTTATTTTTTTTGTTACAGAAGGTGGATCTGAGAAGATACTGCTCCAGTTTATGTCAGACACTGCTGTGCCTATGTTTTCCTTTAAGAGTTTTATAGTATTTGGTCTTATATTTAGGTCTTTAATGTATTTTTGAGTTTGTTTGGTTTGCTTTGATTTATGGTGTTAGAGAGTGTTCTTATTTCTTCTCTTTACATGTAGTAATCCAGTTTTCCCTGCACCACTTATTAAAGAGACTATCTTTTCTTCATTGTATTATCTTGCCCCCTTTGTCATAGATAAGTTGAAAATAGGTAATGGGATCATATCTGGGCTTTCTATCCTGTATCATGATCTATATTTTGTGTCAGTACCATTCTGTTTTGAGACACTTTCTGCAGCTTTGTAGTATAGTCTTAAGTCAGGGAGCCTGATTCTCCAGCTCCATTTTTCTTTCTCAGGATCACTTTGGCTATGTGAGGTCTTCTGTGCTTCCACGCAAATTTGAATTTTTTTTTGCTCTAGTTTTGTGAAAAATGCAGTTTCATTTATAATTTAATATAGATTTTGTTGATTCTGCAGACTACCTTGGGTAATACAATAATCGTTACAGTATTAATTCTTCCAGTGCAAGAGTATGGTATATCTTTCCATCTGTTTGTGTCATCTTTGACTTCTTTCATCATAGCCTTATGGTTTTCAGAGTACAGGTCTTCTGTCTCTTTAGATAGGTTTATTGCTGGGTGTTTTATTATTTTCGATGCTATGGTAAATATAATTGTTTCCTTAATTTCTCTTTTGATCTTTTGTCTTTAATATATAGAAATGCAATTGATTTTTGTGTTTTAATTTTGTATTCTGCAACTTTACTTAATTTGTAGATGAGCTCTGACAGATTTCTGATAGTATCTTTGGGATTTTCTATGTATAGTATCAATTCATCTGCAAACAGTGATAGTTTTAGTTCTTCCTTTGCAATTTGGATTCTTTTCATGTCTTTTTCTTCTCTGAGTGTCATGGCTAAGACTTCCAAAACTATATTGAATAAAAGGGGTGAAAGTAGATATACTTGTCTTATTCCTAAACTTAGTAGGAATTCTTTTAGTTTTTCACCAATGAGAATGATGTTAGTTGTGAATTTGTCATATAAGGACTTGACAGATATTTATAGAATGTGCCTTCCAAAAGCAGTGGAATACACATTCTTCTCAAGTGCACAGGAAACATTCTCTGGGATAGATCACATTCTGGGCCATAAATAAAGCCTTGGTAAATTTTGAAAAAATGAAATCATACCAAGCATCTTTTTTTTTTTAATACAATGTGACAAAATTAGAAATCAATGACAAGGAAAATTTTTCAAAAAACAGAAACACATGGAGACTAAACCATGTGCTACTAAACAACCAATGTGTAACTGAAGAAATAAAAGAGGAAATCAAAAAATACCCAAAGAAAAAAGAAAAATGTAAACAAAATTATCCAGAAACTATGGAATACAGCAAAAGCAATTCTATGAGGGAATTTTATAGCAATAAAAACACACCTCAGGAAACAAGAAAAATATCAAATTAACAACCTAACTTTATACCAAAAACAATGAGAGAAAAAGAAAAATCAAAACCCAAAGTAAGTAGTAAGAAATAAATCATAAACATCAGAGAAGAAATAAATGAAATAGAAACAAATAAAATAATAGAAAAGATAAATGAAACAAAAATCTGGTTCTTTGAAAAGATCAATAAAACTTTAACCAGACTCATCAAGAAGGAAAGGGATAAGGCTCAAATCAATAAAATTAGAAACAAAGAGGAGAAGTTACAATCACAGAAATACAAAGAATCATAAGTAACCACTACAAGCTACTATATGTCAATAAAATGGACAACCCAGAAGAAAGAGATAAATTCTTAAAAAGTACAAACTTCCAAGACTGATACAGAAAGAAATAGAAAATATGAATGGAGAATCACAAGTACTGAAATTGAAAATGTCATTCAAAACTTCCAACAAACAAAAGTCCGGGACTGGATGCCTTCACAGATGAATTCTATCTAACGTTTAGAGAAGAGTTAATAACTGTCCCTCTGAAATGATTCCAAAAAACATGCAGAGGAAGGAACACTCCCAAATGCATTCTATGAGGCCACCAAAACCAGGTAAAGATACCACAAATAAAAGAAGGAAAGAAAATTATGGGCTGATATCACTGATGAACATAAATGCAAAAATCCTCAACAAAATACTAGCAAACTGAATCCAATAATACCTTAAAAGGATCATACACCCGATCAAGTAGGGTTTATAACAGTGATGCAAAAATTTTTCAGTATTCACAAATCAATCATTGTGATATACCACTTTAGCAACTGAAGAATAAAAACCATATTATCATCAGACAGATGATGCAGAAAAAGCTTTTGACAAAATCCAAAACCCATTTCTGATAATAACCTTCCAGAAAGTCGGCATATATGGAAACTACTTGAAATTTGTATTGTTAAACCTTTTTTTTTCTTTTTTACTAGATTTTTTTACTGTTACATTTCTAGTGACAATGTCATTAAAGCTCAAAATGAGCAATGGAGATATTCTTAACTTTTAAACCTCTGAACAATTTTGTATGACAGCAATTATTTGCCCCTGCAAGGTTTGTGAAATTTGCTTTGAAATCTAAGCTTTCTGTTTTTGTGAGAGAAATGATTTAGACTCTGTTACATGTCTCTAAACCGAATTTAAAGTTTATTCAATTTTATATATTTTATTTTTTCTCTTTTTTTTTTTGTCTTTTGGCATTTTAGAGCTGCACCTGCGGCATGCGGAGGTTCCCAGGCTAGGGGTCTAATCAGAGCTACAGCTGCCGGCCTATACCACAGCCACAGCAATGTGGCATACGAGCTGCATCTGCAACCTACACCACAGCTCACGGCAATGCCGGATCCTTAACCCACTGAGCAAGGCCAGGGATCGAACCCGCAACCTCATGGTTCCTAGTCGGATTCGTTAGCCACTGAGCCACAACGGGAACTCCCACAATGGCAAGTTCTTAACCCACTGAGCCTTAACGGGAACTCAAAACCACAGATATTTTACTGTCTCTGCATATTTGTCTTTTCCTCAGTGTCATATCTGGAATCAGACAGCTTCAAACTGGTTTCTTTAACTTAACAATATGCATTTAAGATTCCTCCATGTTTTTTTCTAAATCAATAGCTCACTTCCTTTGATCACTAAATGATATTTCACTGTATGCATGTACCACAGCCATTTTAGTAGATATGCAGTTGTATCTTATTGCCATGAAGTGTAATTTTCTAAGAACATGATGTTGGGCACTTTTCCTTGATAAGCTTATTTATCAGGACAAAATTTTTCTTGCTTTTTGCTATAATTTTCTTATATTTTATTTGAATTTTTTAATTTAATAGGTTTTTGATTTTTTGGCATTTATTTCATCTATGTATTTTTTCCCCTTTAGCTTCTGGAAGTGGACTCATTCATTTAATATTCTATTTGTTTAATGATGGAATATATTTAAATGGGCAGTAGTTTTATTGTGAGACCTTAGCTGACCTTTAAAAAGGCTTGCTAGAGAGTTGTCAGAGGAGTCAGAATGGACATACTAGGTAGAGGCACATGAGGAATACTGTTAAGTATTTAGTAGGTGTCAGATGTCAGTTTACCCAGTATACAGAATCAGATGCAAAGTTAAAGTCAAGCACAAAGTGGGACACAGATCTTAGCTAAATATCCAACACCCAAATGAGACTAAGAACAAAGCAAAGAAATATGAAAGAATAGGTCATATACACAGAGAAATTCTTAGAGAATATTGTATGTGACATAAAATAGACAATTTATTTTCACTATAAAAAAGATCCAAATTCATCATAATATAGTTCTTCATCTATATAGTGAATTTTGCCTTATCCTTGAGATCTGTTTTTAGTATAAAGCTAGAAGAACAAGATATCTTAGACTAAACAGAAGACACTAGAGGAAACATGATGATTATCTTTCAAAAAATTAAATAGAAACATCTAAATGGAGGAAGAATACAGATTTTTCTATGTGAACTGGAATCAATTACTCAAAGTCACAAAAAATGACATTGTACAATTGTATAATTTTAGAAAAAAAATTTCATTTTCCAACCAAATAAAAAGTAATTGCTTATGATAAAAGGCAGCCCTCTCACTGGCCCTGCCAAAGAAAAATTAATGGGCATTGCCCAGTCCTTTGTCATTTCATCCTAAAACTGAATTTCTTTGTTTTCCCATGTGTGCATATATTTCTGTATGTGTACGTGTAACTGTGAAAGTATGAAAAAGCAGGTGTATGCGTGTATATGTGTATAACTGCCAACAAAAATATTTTTGATTGCATTTTCTGCAAAGTGTGCCCCAGTTTCCTAATACTTAGGAACACTCCGTGATTTTCAAGACTTTTGTTTAGAAAATTTGAGCAGTGGGTTGAGATTTTATTTTACAAAATTTGAGAGTTTTTCTTACCAAAATCATTTCCATCTTTTTTTTTTACTTTAAGATGGTTTATCAGAAATTCTTACCCCTAACCTTTCAAAATTTTCTTAGAAATAATTTGAATATGAGATATTGGCTTTATACTATGAATTTAAATAAGAATTTGCTCCTCTGGGCATATTTGCTTAAATATCTTGTCTATAATGGAAGAATGAAAGTCTGTTCTACACTAAAAAGTTCCAGTCATCCATGATTTGATAGAAGATGGAATTATAAATTGAAGAGAGCTGGAGTGTCAGTGGGTCAAGAACTCATTGTCTGTGATGAGGATGCAGATTTCATCCCTGGCCCCTCTCAGTGGGTTAAGGATCTGGCATCCCTGCAAGCAGCAGCATAAAACAGTAGTGGCTTGGATAATTGTTGTCATGGCTGCAGCTAGGCCCCAGCTGCAGTTCTGACTTGACCCCCAGTTTGGGAACTTCCATATGCCACAAGTGTGGCTATAAATAAATAAATAAATAAATAAATAAATAAATAAAATTTAAGAGAGCTTTATCATGACATTCTGATAATATTAAGCAAATGCAAAAAGGTATTTGTTTAAGAATCAAGCAAGAAAACTAAAAGCAGAATTTTAAAATGGTGTGTGTTTCCTTGTCCAAATTCTGTAAACCAAGAAAAGCAACATCTAAAATAGGTCTCTCGGAGTTCCCTTCATGGCTCAGTGGTTAATGAATCCAACTAGGAACCATGAGGTTGCGGGTTCGATCCCTGGCCTTTGCTCAGTGGGTTAAGGATCCGGCATCGCCGTGAGCTGTGGCAAAGGTTGCAGACGCGGCTCGGATCCTGCGTTGCTGTGGCTGTGGCAAAGGCCGGCAGCTCCAGCCTGGGAACCTCCATATACCGCAGGTGTGGCTCTAAATAAAAAAAAAGGCAAAAAGACAAAAATAAATGAGTAAATAAATAAAATAATGTAAAATAGGTCTCTCCAATTCCCTTGTCCCAATCACAATGCAGGTGGGAAGGAGTGGTGTTGATGGGAAATGGCTCATTTTCCCTCTTAAGTGTTATCCCCCCTGGGTCACAAGACTTCCAAAGGGTGTAACCTCCTCAAGCAAGTGAGGATATTGGGAGGCAATGAATACAAACCTCTTTATTTTAGCAAGTCTAGATGGGATTCTTTTCCTGCCCAGGGCCCAGTCTCCATATTCAAATTATTAGAAGATGAATGAGTTTCACAAAATGAAAATTAAACTCAAAAAGTCAAAGGAAATCAGAATCAGGCAGAAGGGTCCTCAGAGAAAGAGAACAAAGACAAGAAAGACAATGAGAAAAAATGGCAAAGTGAAGAAAAGGTAGAAAAATAGGAGAAAACATGGGAGGTCCCAGAAGGGCATGAGCAAGAATGGAAATGCCATTCTGCATGGCTTTCTTATCGTGGGAGACCCCAGAGGTGGAGGAGAGTGTAAGAGAAGACTCTCTGCAAAGGAAGTTATTTTGGGATATGAAACAACTCTGATGTTCATTATCCAAATGAAATTATAGCACATGATTATCTTTTACCATACAGCGACCAAAGGCTGGACACATCCACTTCTTGAAAGCCAGGGTCAGTTCTAAAAATTGGGAGATGATGTACCCCAAATATATATTGTCTAAGAGTCCCTTCAAGTCACTCAGCCTCTCCTCATCCATTTTCTTTCTTATTTTGAACTTCCCATCTACACTGAGAATGCTCAGTGATTAAGTTATCTTTCCTGTATGTTCCCTCCTTGCATAGATTAGGAAATCTCCCTCCTCTGTTTACGTTCAAGCTTGATAAAAGTCAGATCAGCCTAATATAAGCAAAAAAGTACCACAGAAGAAGCATGGTAAGTTTGGTTTCAAATGATTGGCAAGATATGAATAAGCATAGAATGAGAGAGTAGGCTAACTAATGGTTGAACATGCCCCTTAATTAGTTGATGAAAAAAATTACTTCAGATGTAACACAGAAAAAATATAAGTGCACAGAAAGACCAATGTATAAATTAAACAGTTGCAAAATCACAAGTTAATCTAAATAGGAGCTCTAATTTGTTCAGTTGTTCTGGGTATGATGAAGACAAGTGGACCACCTTATTGCAGTTCCTCTAGAATCCATGTTGTCTGAAGCTCCCTGTGCTGAAAGAGGTTAACTATGACAAGATCCCCTATATCTCTAGAGTCAGAGGAAGAACGTAAAAGTGAAGCTGGTATAAATAAGTACGATGTGTATGGGAATAAAGATTGCGTGTGGGGGAAAGGAGAGACTAGCTGGAGATTAGTTAGAATAGAGAGATTTTTCCTTGTCTGAATCTTTTGTGGGATACACTACTAAACATTGCTACTTCCAGAACTTTTTTTTTTTTGATCATCCTTTACTCAAAAGTATCAGATCATTATATACATCTATATCTATACATGTCTATATACATGTATACCTATAGATATATAGATATATATCCAAGATATATAGATATAGATCTATATCCAAGTCAGGTCAGTTAATATTTTGCCAAGGGGTTCTACCTGTGGTTATCAGTCCATCAGCCACATGTTTTGAAATTGATTTTCGTTGCTAGAGCCTGGTTGATATTCCTTTAAACACACTGAGATCTATAGCTTGATCTTCTCATCAGTCATGTTAGCAAATCCTGTGGTTTTCCCATCTCAATATCTTATGTGGCAAGAACCAGCAAAGGTGAAACAGTAATGATGGCAAGAGTCACTCTGAGGTCCCTAAGCTGACGTGCACTCACAAAGCCAAGATAGGAGTTCCCATCCTGGCCCAGCAGTTGGCGAACCCGAATAGCATCCACGAGGATGCAGGTTTGATCCCTGGCCTTGCTCACTGGGTTAAGGATCCGGCATGGCCTTAAGCTGTGGTTTAGATCACAGATGCAGTTCAGATCCCACATTGCTGTGGCTCTGGTAGAGGTTATAGGCTAGAGCTCTGATTTGACTCCTAGCCTGGGAATCCCCATATGCCACAGGTGTGGCCTTAAAAAGACAAAAAGACACAAAATAAAAATAATAAAGCCAAGATATGCCTCTTTATGGGAAGATTCTAGTGATACCTACACACAGCTATTCAGGAGTGAATCATAGCAATAATGCAATAACAAAAATGAATCTGTTAATGCTTTTCTAATCATCTCCTATGGTGTACAAGACACAGTGTTGGCATCAGAGATTTCAAATTTATATTTCCAGTTTTGACTTCTTATTATGACATTTGAAGCTTCTTTTGATGGTGGAAAAAAAAAAACTTGAATAGATGAAAAACATAATTCTTTTTTTACTTACAGATCCAAATGAGAGAAGACTGCCATATGGGGCCACAAAGAGTGTTACATTTGGGAACAGGGTAACAACAAGCTAGAACTGGAGAAGGAGGTGCGTTTATGGTAAATATGGTGAGGTTACTTGGTTTCACTGGAGTCCTGGAGATTGGAAATTTTGAATAACTCTGTTAGCCCAAGAAAGAAGGGGCTGTCCCTGGATATTACATGTCATGTCTTGAAACCTCTTGAAGTTGGTTATGTGTGTATTGTACCCCAGAAGTATTAGACTATGATAAGAGAAGTAGTTAGGTCAGGGTAGTATTGAGGATTTTTAGCTATGACTTCAAAACTGGATGAAAACAGCACTTAAGAAATATTATATTGTGTACTTCTCCCCTAATTTGCCAGCTCAAATATTTAACAGGTCTTTAGGCAACTCCACATGGAGGTCTGGTAGGCACCTCTGACTCAAAATGTCCAAAATTAAACTTATCTTTCTTACTCACACTTCCCAAATCTTCTCCCATATCTGTTGCTATAAATTTTCCTTTTACCTTGTGAAGTATCAAATGTTGTATTCACCTCCAACACCTGATCTCAGGCTTTCTCACCTTATGTCATGCAGAGAGGTGACATGACTGGCAGCTTGACCTACTCTAAAATGATGTAGACAAGTGTTGAAGCGACAGAAAACAGAACTCAGACAGGTGGACCAGCCATGACTTTTGATTTACAGTGAGCACCATCATAAGTTTTTATAACATGTCACCAGCTTAGTCTTAGTCAATGGTGTTAATCTTGGTTGACAAGTCATGAATGATAAGCAGCTGTAACTCTGATGTTTTCCCCCATCACATATTTGACAGGACCAGAAATCTTGACTTGAGATAAAACACCAACTGCCTTTTCACTGGCTACTTTAAAACCAAACCTTGTGGCATCAAGCACAGGAGAAATGTCAAAAGTTCCTCAATATACACCTCATTATCACATAATAAAAATCACCTACTTGTCATGTTGGAAGGAAGAAAAAGTTACTTTGAATTAGTTTAACTTACAGGTTTTCAAAGGATACTTTCTAGTCCCCACTGTTGTGAACTCTGATCTACAATGGCTCTTCACTGATTTTGTTAATTTACATTAAATGCATGGGTAATAAACAAGGAGTTCCTGTCATGGCTCAGTGGTTAACAAATCCGACTAGGAACCATGAGGTTGCGGGTTCGATCCCTGGCCTTGCTCAGTGGGTTAAGTATCCTGCATTGCCGTGAGCTGTGGTGTAGGTTGCAGACTCGGCTCGGATCCCGCATTGCTGTGGCTGTGGCGAAGGCCGGCGGCTACAGCTCCTGTTAGACCCCTAGCCTGGGAACCTCCATATACCGTGGTTGTGGCCCTAGATAAGGCAAAAAGACAAAACTAACTAACTAACTAAATAAATAAATAAATAGGTAATAAACTGAAACACCGTGGTAATAAAATTTTTGAAGTTGTTCTCCTCTACAGAATTGTAGAACTGAAGAACCAAAAAGAATTTTAAATTAGTGTGCTCTAAAACCTCTTTTGTACCTATTACATTTAGAAATGGATAAGAAATGATGTCCTACTGTACAGCACAGAGAACTATACCAAATATCTTGGGATAGAACATGATGGAAGAAAGTAAGAGAAAAATAATGTGTGTGTAATGTGTGTGTGAGAGAGACCGGGTCACTATGCTGTAGAGCAGAAAGTGGCACAACACTGTGAATCAACTATATTTTAATAAATTAAATAAATAAATAAAGTAAGTAAGTAAGATAAATAAACATGAGGAAACTGAAGCTCAGTAACTCAGAGGAATTTTCCCAAGGGCCATATTGCTGTTAAGTGAAAGCGGTAGAATTTCAACTCATGTCTCCTAACTATGAGTCAGGACTCTTTCCATTCATCACACTATCCTGCCTTTTTATGATGACTCAACCAATTAAATAAAATTGTTTTCCTTCTACTATTTGGTTATATTTATTAATAAATGGCCAACATCGTGGTAAAAGTGAAGGTTCAATTTGATGAAAAATTTTGAGAAAGCAACTGGATTCAAAAATAATACCCTTATATAGACTCAAAAGTTTAGGAAATTCAAAATGGCCAACTCAAAGAGAGACTATTCCACAAAATTCTGGTAAACATAAGATACTTTAGAAAATTGACTTAGAACAGGGAGGCTAGAGACAGCATAGAGCTACGAAAGTGTCTATAAAGACTGACATCCAAAAAGTGTCTTCTGAAGAAAAGAGAAGGGGCATCCAGAAAAAGGTTTTTAGTAATCTAAATTAGCAGTAAAAATGAAGTTTCAAGTCAGTTCTGTAGGTGCTCACAAGATTTAAGTTTCTTTAAAAGTGTCTATTTGTCAATATAAGACCTGAATCCAACTCCATTAAGGAGCCCTCTCTATCACAGAATCTCACTGGGCATTTAAAACAACTTCCATTCATTTCTGTTGTGGGGAGATGAGTTGCTGATGCCTGCTCTGGGCCTGCCAGGTCCCCATGTGGCCATCCTGCTGACACACTTCCTTGACCAAAGGCTGCGGGAAGACACAGCAGATATCCTCAAATACAGAAGGGTGAGTCTATAAAAAGGACAGAGACCAGTTATTCTCATTCGTCAACAAGGACAGAGCAGGAGCTAATGGGGCTTCTGTTTCAACAGAGGGAGAATTTAGGTTAATTATTAGGAAAAACTTTGTAACTATTAGAACAGTTAGGACTCTGGAAACAAGGTACCCAGGGAAGAAGCAAAACCACCTTCACTTAAAGGTACTCAAGGTAAGATTAGCTGACTGCTTGTCAAGGAAGTTTAAAAGATTATTAAATCAAGACCACTAAGAAGTGCAGAAGAATATCTGAGCCTGAGTATATTATCTACCATTTCAACTTGTGACATCAGAAGAATGTCAGACATTAGTCTAAGCGATAGGGATGGAGCGTAAACAAAACCAAAAAACCCTCTGCGTACACAGAGATTACCATATAATGGGGTAGGGGAAGGGAATGGAAGGGATAATAAATGAAATACAAGAATAAAATAAATGTAATTTTAAACAGTTGTAAGTATCGAAGAGAAAACTAAAGCCAGAAAGAGGGATGGGATGTGACAGTGTTAGAGTGGTCATTTTTGATAGCGTTGTTAGAGAAAGACTGGATGAGGTGACATTTTACTGAAAATCTGAAGAAGCACAATAGCCACAGGAATCCTGGAGTGTTCCTGGAAAATGAAATAGCAAATAACAGGCCCTGAAGAAAAGCCTAATTAAAATATTAAAGAAAAGGCAAAGATTTGTTTTATTTACATTCAAGTGATTAAGAAAGAAGCAATGCCTTTCACATTGTGTAGCACTGGGAACTATGTCTAACCACTTGTGATGTGTAACCCTGTCACCACGCTGTACAGCTGGGTATAATGTAAAAAATAAAAAAAAAATTAAAAAAAGCTATTTCTCCACTTAAAAAATAAATAAATAAGTAAATAAATATTATTAAAAAAAAGAAAGAAGCAATACAAGATGAGCACACAAAGGAGTAAGGGAGTAAAGACAGAGCAGATAACACAGGCTTTGTGTTCAGTTTTGAACTTTAGCTTTCTGCTGCATGTAGTGAAAACCAGAAAAGTGATGTGACCTCGAAGTTGGAGAAGACCTGACTAAAAAATGCAAGAGTGGAGAAATGAATGAATAATCTTGGAGGCTTTTCTGATAACTAAGGTGTAATAGCGTGAAGACATTGAAATAGTACAGTGGAGATAGTTTGATGAAGTCAAATGCCAGGTTAATTTTAGAGCTATGTCAATAGGATTTGATGAAAAGTCAAAAGAACACACTGAGGTATGCAAGGAGGAGCATCATCACAGTGTAATCCTAAGAGATACTATTAGAAACCAGTGCAAAATGGTATACTTAAAAAAGTCAATAGGAGAATTAAGTGGAAAAGTAAAATTAAAGGGACAAATAGGAAAATATATAATCATAGCTGAAATTTTTAACATCCACACCCATTAAGTAATAGAACTAGAGAACATCCTAGTGAAGTTACATAGGATCTAAACAAAACTATCCATGATATTAATCTAATTCATATTGATCAAACACCAAACCAGACAAAAACAGAAGGTACCTTATTTTCAAAGTTACACAAATTATTCAACAAGATAGATCATAAGTTGAGCAATAAAGTAAGTGTCAGTAAGTATCAAAGGCTGAAATATTACAGAACATGTTCTTTGAACATAGCAGGATTAATTTAGAAATCAATTAAAACGTACATAGAAAGCTGCAATTATTTGGGAGTTAACACACTGCCAAATAACCTATGAGCAAAAAATTAAGATGAAGATAGAGGAGTGAGAGGAGAAATGAAAGGAAAAACTGAAAATTTCCCAAAATGAATAGTATTGAAAACACGATGTATCAAAATATACATAATGCAACTAACATGGGGCCTGGAATGATAATAAAAGTTTGGTAATTAATTGTATGAATTTCAAACTTGAACTAAGGGATTGTATAATAAGAAAGTGTATGGAAACCAACTTAATTTCAAAGTATTTATTAGAAAGTAATAAAGTTAAAAAAACTAAAATGCAGACAAAAATATAAAAATATTAGTAAAGATTTAAGCTATTTATTTGAAAGGATCAATAATATCCATATACTCCTAGCAAGAATGATTAGGAGAAGAAAGAAAACATAGTTTGTTAATATAGGGCTTTGTTAAGCCCTATAAATCTTGGAGATAGTAAAAGAAAATTAAAAGAATATTCAAGCAACATTATGCCAACAATCATAGTTTGGATAAAATAAAAGAACATACTGAAAAACAACCTTACCAAAAATTATATGAGATAAAATAGAAATTTTGAATTGCCTATTATTTAACAAAGAAAATGAATTTTGTTAAAAAAATTATATATACACACACACATCCACTTCACTAGATTATTTTATCAAGCATTTAATTTGAAAGGAAATTATTTTAGAAAAATAGAGTAGTAATGAAAATCTTCCAACCAATTTTATGAAGGTAGCAGTTATTATTGCAATATCTGAGAAATACCTTACAAAAAGATTGTTAAAGACAGATATTATTCAAGAACGTAAACATAAAAATCAACCATAAAATAATATCAAATATAATTTAGCAATGCATACAAAGCAATACACCTTGAACAGGTTAAGTTTATCCCAAGAGAGCAGTGTTATTTCATATTTAAAATTCATTAATATAATCTTTGTTTTAAGGAAATCAAGAATCATGTGAGATATTTAATGGGTGCAGAAAAATGTTTGCCAAAATTAAACACACAATCATAAGTTTTAAAAATTCTAAGCAAACTAAAAATTGAGGGGAAGTTTTTAAGACTGCTGGAAGACAGCTACAAATTCATACATGCTTAGTGGTGAAATAACGAAGTCTTTCTCCCTAAAATAAAAATTTAGGCTATGATATCTACTTCCATCCTCCCTTTTCGGCATTATACTGGAGTTCCTATCCAATGTAACAAGGCAAGAAAAATAAATACAATTATAAAATTTGAATATGGAGATGCCAAACTGTTTTTACTTACATATACTATAAATCTTTACAGAAGAAAATATTAAAGGAGCATCAAAAAATATTAGAAATAGTAAGTCAGAGGATCTCGGGCTACAGAATTAATACAAAAATGCAATTCATATTTTAAGATATGAATTAAATTTTGTATACCAGTAATAGCAGTTGGGATATGATGTAAAAATGCATTTTATTTTGGAATAAAAATATTTAAACAAAATTCACTAAACACTGTTGAAAACCTCTAGAAGGAAAATAACACGATGATAGATGATAAAAAAGGTGTAAATAAATGAAAAAAATATACTATGTTTACGGATTCAAAGACTATAGTTTAAGAATTTAAAAGATGTCCTTTCTTGATTGGTCTATAGAATCATAGTAATCTAAACCCTTCTCCCAGCAGGCTTTGGGTAGAAGTTTACAGGATAATTTTATAATTTCTATGGAATAAAATTTAAAAATATAGAATAGCTAAAAAGAATTTTGATACAAAAAAAAAATTGTATAAAGAACTTAAAAGCCATCTGTCATCCAGAGTTATAATAGGGTTATGGTAATAATGACAGCATGGAATTGGCATAAATATACATGCTTATATCAGATGATGTACAACCAAAATTCTAAAGCAATTTGTAGGGAAAAGGAAGATCAAATGATTCTGCAACAATTGAACGTACATACAAAAAGGAAAAACGAGCTTCAGTCTCTACCTCAAAGCATATTAAAAGAAAATAAAGACCCACCTATAAAGTTAAAATGTTTATGAAGTTAAAATGTTTTTAAATAAAATATAGAGGGATGTTATATTATTCTAGGGATAAGGAAAGATTTCCTAGATGATATCCAGAAAGCAATAAGCACAAGTGAAAAATCTGAGATTTTAAACTTTATTAAAGTAATTCATCAAAAGGCCATTAAGAAGATGAATATGCTACCACAGACTGAAGAAAATATTGCCAAAATTTTTCTCTGACCGAGAATTTGTATACAGTTCCGGTAAAAAACGCATCACACTCAAGTTTAAAGTGACAACTGAATCTTTAAAAAGAGAAAAGAAACTGGACAGATATTACAAAGAAAATGTATCCTGGAGTTCCTGTTGTGTCTCAGCAGGTTACAAACCCAACTAGTATCCATGAGGATTCGGGTTCAATCCCTGGCCTCACTCAGTGGGTTAGGGATCCAGCGTTGCCACAATCTGAGGTGTAGATTGCAGACAAAGGTCAGATCTGACATTGCCGTGGCTGTGGGTTAGGCTGGCAGTTACAGTTATGATTAGACCGCTAGCCTGGGAACTTGCAGGCACAGCCCTAAAAACCAAAAACAAACAAAAAAATAGAAAGAAAATGAAAATGTATCCTAATACTCAGTAAGTATAAAATAAATTCTTATCATATCATAGAAATGTAGAATAGGGAGTTCCCACTCTGGTTCAGCAGAAATGAATCCGACTAACATCCGTGAGGATGGGGGTTCAATCCCTGGCCTCATTCAGTGGATCAGGGATCTGACATTGCCTTGAACTGTGGTGTAGGTCACAGACGGGGTTTGGATCTTGCATTGCTGTGGCTGTCTGTGTTACAGACTGGCAGCTACAGTTCCACTTTGACTCCTAGCCTGAGAACTTCCATATGCCTCAGGTGCAGCCCTAAAAAGCAAAAAAAAAAAAAAAAAAAGGTGAATTAAATCAACAATGATATGCTACCAAACCTCACTAGAATGACTAAAATTAAGAAGATTGGCAACAATTATGTTGACAGTGATGCAAAGTGACAGGAATAGTCATATATTATTTGTGGGGTGTAAAATTACTTACAACTGTTTTATATAAAGCTATGGAAATCTTTTATAAACTCAAACATACACTACATGTAATCCAGTCTTCCCACTCCTGGATATTTTGCCAAGATAAATGGAAACATATGACCCTAAAAAGACTACAAGAAGAATTTCCATAGCAGCTTAACTGATATTTCCCAAACATTCTTTCTATACAACCCAAATGTCTATCAACAGACTTGAAAAACTGGTATATTCATACAATGAATACCAAGTGTAAAAAAAAAAAGTACTAAAAGATGCAAAATGTGAATGAATCTCAGACTGGTGGTTTTCCTCAGGGGTGATAAGAGATTGGTTTTGAAAGAATATGAAGAAACTTTCTGGGTTAATACATTGTAATAAATCTTGGAGTGTTCTTTATACAGATGTATTTATTCATAAAAAAATTGTACACAGGATTTTTGTCTTTCAATGTATGTCAATTTTACCTGGAAAATAAAAAGAGTTGAGTAGTGTGATGAGGGAAAAAAATGGTTTTTTTGAATTGCTTCTTGGGTATTTCAAAGTATATACTAACTGCTCACACCCAGATTCTAAACATTTAGTTAAATACTTGAGTTTGTGATTTCCACCATAAATTCCCACTTTGTTCTTCCTGGGAGACATATACAAAAAATTTACTTAGAATTAAGCCTGCAAAATGCTAGTGACTTCCACCCCAACCACCATATAAGTAAAAAGTGCTTCCTGTTCTGCTTTCCGTCTCCTCTCTCATGACCAGGGACAGAGCATTGTCCTGTTCCTGGCTCATTGTAACCCAAAACCCCCTTCTGGGATCTGTAAGTAATATATTTTGTGGGTCTGCTACCTCTGGGTGGGTGTACCAAAACTGTGCCTTTAATCAAACTTTCCTTGAAGTGGGAACCCAGATACTGAGGGAGCTGTCTGCTGACACCACGTGGATGGCTGGCAGCCCCTTATTCGGCAGGTCACAATATGCATATTCTTAATTCAATACACGGGCTCCAGAATCTCAGCGCAGGTGGAGAATGGGAGAAGTTATATGAAATAAGGACAGAACATTGATAGTCTCTGAAGTTGTGTGATGGTTACAAATCAGATAATTATATTATTTAATTTACTTTATATATGCTTGAAATCTCCAACAAACATTTAATTGGTAAATGACCACCGTTTTTTGGTATAAACAACTGGAATAAGTCTGACATTGGGAAGATTAAAAAGAAGTGGGCTACGCAAGCAGTTGAGGTAGAATCAATTTTGGACATATGTTAAATTTTAGATGTTTATTCAATATTGATTTGCAGATGTGTAGTTCAGAGTGTTCATTGGTGAAGCCTGTATTTGAGATATACAGCTGAAAGTTAAAAGTTTAGAGACGGTACTTAAAATTGTGAGGCTGATTTAAATTACCTGGGGAATTAGTATAGTTAGAGAATAGTTCAGGTCTAAGAGCAGAATCCTAAAACCTGAGCTAATGAGACAGGGTAAAAACAGAAGTTTGAAACAGTAGAGAGTGGGAATCAAAACAGATGAGTATGGAATCCTTTAAGACATTGACAAACTTGCATAGATTCCAGAAAAATAAAATCTATAGAATTCTGTTATCCTGTAAGAAGTAGGACATATAAAATTCATTTTTGTTTACTGAGGAAATACTGTAGCAAAAGATTTGCCTGTCTGAGTTTCTAAGACTATTATTAATTCAATAGAGACTGACGGAGTCATGTAATGTAAGCTTACATAGGATAAAAATAAATGCTCCATACACAAAAATTTATGTTCTAATAAGAGAAACTAGGTTAACATAAATGGAAGGATATTAATACACAGAAAATTAAATATGTGTGCAAGCCACGAAAAGAGAAATGCCAGACAGTATCAGATAAGTATCAAATAAATGGTTCAGAAAGTCAGGAATCAGAACTTCAGAGAAACTAGAGTTCATGCCTGGGAGCTGCAAGCAAAACTTCATAGAGTGTTTAGATTGAACTGGGCTGTGAAAAAAAAAGTAGCTGTAAAGAGGTGAAAACACTGAGAAAGAGCCTTCAAGTTAGAGAATTTTTTTTGCAAATAAAGCCCATGCTCTGTTCAAAAGATATTAAACGTGTTTTGGAGATGATTATGTCAGTGATAGATGTGAATAGAACAGAAAAAGATGATGAGACTGGAAAAATAAGATTATGGTCCAGATTGTTTAGAATTTGGAATGGGCAGCCAAGTATTTTGATTTTCTCTAAGAAGGGTTCTCAGTATTGTTAGACCTTTGAGGTATCAGTCATGGACTGACCTGTAAGAGGTTAGGCAGACACAATTTTCCTGACAATGTGAAGAAGGGCTGCTAGACAGTTAAAATCCCTGCCTGTTGATTTTGTTATATATCAATGAAGGAGAGATTCCATTCTAGAACTTCATGTGCCAGGTGAAAGAAGTCCACACTCTGTTTTCCTAAAACAAAGGAGAAAACTATTCGAGATTTTTTTACTGTCTTATCCCTCCTCCTTTCACTAAAAGAAATTGAAGTACCCTCAAGTAGAAATAAAGTTGCCCTGCGAGAGTTTTTGTGTTATTGCTGTGCTGTGTCGTGATAGAAAAGAGCTAGAAATGTAATGCAATGGCAAGTGTTGAAAGCTTGATGTACATCTCTCCATGAGCCATACTAGGTAAATACAAAAGCAATCCTATGTTCTATAGGCCATTACTTCCACATGGAAGATACTTTCCCTCCTCTTCACTTTCTTAAATCCTTTCTTCCATCAGCACCAGCATAGTTATCCCTCCTTAGCCCTTCTTCCAAATTTGCATGTTGTCATTGAAATCATTTTGACCACTTGCAATCCCTCTTTCCAACTGGATTTATTGTCTTGTGGGAAAGGATACATACACTCAATCCTATGTGTTTTGCTTTTCCAAGGCTTTGCCCCGGTCTGGATACAAAGCAGCTGTTCAAAACATCTTTGTCAAATTGACAGAATTAAACTTGAGTCGAGAAAGTTCTACACAGGAGGAGGTCTTAACAAATAAAGAAGCTGAGCAGCAGCTGTTGGAAGTTATAACGTTAGCATCGATCTGAAGGTTGCTTGGAAGCTTCTTTCCTTTTCTTGCTAATGGCATTAGGGGCTCCGCAGCAGATAACAGGCTCTGACATGGAGACCTTAGTCCAGGCAGTCTGCAGAAGCCCTGACCTTCAAGGAATGCAAGCATTGATCAGCACGGAGAGGGTGGAGGGTCAGAGATTGAGAGTCATCAAGCCTTACAGAACTGCAAAAAAAACACAGTTGCTCATCCTATATCTTGGAAAAGCCTCATGTCCAATCCAGTCAAAGAAGAGGCACATGTTCCCAGAGTACTTTAGAAAAATGTAGACCACTATTTTCTCGCACCCTAAATAATTTCTTGAAACTTATCTTGAAACCTAGAGTATGTTAAAATATCAGGTCAGGTCCACCAGGAAGGTAGAATGAGGGTTCTGAGACTACATCAAATCCTTCCATTCTGAACCAATTCCTATTTCCACAGGTATCAGGAGGAAGCTAAATAATTGAAATCTAGGTATTTTATGAAAAATTAAGTTTAGCCATGTTTCCTTTACACAGGACACATTCTCTGAATTAAAGGGTCTGGTTTTCATGCTACCTTTCCTTCTGAAAAATACTAGCTCAGAGCTGAGGGAGAAAAAGTCTATACATACATAATTTGATTTGAGGCTCCATCCACCACCAAGTTTATCTTCTTTGTCATCGGTCTCTAATAGGCCTGAAATATTTCCCTTTTGAGCCACTAACAAATTACACTACAAAGTTTGAGAAATTACTCCATGAGAGTACCATTAATATATATGATATCTGAGAAACCAAGAGGGTGGGAGAAGTAGGAATTTAACGTTATTGAGTGGCTGTTATAGTCAAGAATTGAGTGCTTTACATATTTGTATTTACTTAATATGGCTCATGGAGAGATCTATGTCAAGCTTAACTTTTTTTTTTTTTCACCAAGCAGTATTTCAATGAGCAAATTTTGGTAAATATAGTTGCAAAAGTCTATTTGTATTGTTACATGAATTTTCTCCTTCTCTGTCTCTCTCTCCTCCTACTCTCTTAAACACACACACACACATACACACACACACACACACACACACACACACTTTATATTAGTGTGGATTGTTAAATGTACTAAATGGGGGAATTCCCATTGTGGCTCAATGGTAACGAACCTGACAAGTATCCATGAGGACGTGGGTTCAATCTCTGGCCTCACTCAGCGGGTTAAGGATTGGCATTGCTGTGAGCTGTGATGTAGGTCACAGACACGGCTCAGATCTCAAGTTGCTATGGTTGTGGTGTGGGCCAGCAGCTGTAGCTCCAATTTGACCCCTAGCCTGGGAACTCCCATATGCCATTAGTACGGACTTAAAAATCTCACCCCTCCAAAAAAATTTACTAAATGGGCTTCTACTGAAGGGAAAAAAAGGAAGCAGGTTCAGTTATGGATTCAGTACACTATCTCACAAAAATATGTGTGAAGAGGATTTATTATACATGCACATTTTCTATGTGCACATATAATTTTACAAGAAATAAATTAAGACATTTTGTAAAATGTTCAAACCATGTTTAGTATACAAAGAAAAAAATGTAAAATATGCACTTTCATTTATAACCACTTCACTGCCACTCAACTCCCAACCATAAGAGCAGACTAGAATAGTGGTATACATATCTTGGACTACTTTGCAGTGCTTAGACAGACCTTTTCAAGATGTTGCTTAAAGGGCATGAGTAGACAGGAAGAAGGTGCTGGCCAAGATGGAAATCTAAGGATTCTGAGAATTCCAAGTTTGAAACTGACTGCTCAGATTTCTATGTTGTTATCACTGTTAACTAGATAGATAGAAATTATCTTATTTAACATTTTTAGCTTGATTTATAACTTTTGGATATTTTTACAAATGATGAATATATCTCCATTTGTGCCTTTATTTCAGACTCTGTTCTGGAAGGAAACTTCCATGTTGGAATGGGGAATAACTTCCAAGGAGAATGTGGATGCCTCACCTTGTTGAGAAGACAAATTGAAATTCAGAGAGTCTGAGTGAACCAGAGGTTACAGGGCAAAATTCCAAAAAGAGGAAACTATGAGAAAAATAATTTAATAAATCTGTGTTTCTCTATGCACCACTGCTAAATAATACAGCATGCTCTATATGGACAGCAGTAAGTAAGGTAAGCTAACTAAATCCCAGATTTCACACAGACCAAGAATTGAGTTCCTATCACAAATTGTTCATCAGAGAAAGGAATCATCATTTGTGGTACTTAGGAAAGGTCTATATCAGAGGACCGAATTTCAGTAGTAGGACAGAACCCAATTAAAGGCTCTCTAGACCTAGCTTAACAAAGCATGATTCAAAAAAAGCCAAGGGAAGAGGTTGAAATGTAAATCACTTAACTATAAGAAATGATGCAAGAATGTCTTGACATTTAGTACAAGAGGATGACCTCCCAAGGAGGGTACCAAATCACACATCGAAATTTTTTTTTTAGGGCCACAAAGGCAGCATATGGAAGTTCCCGGGCTAGGGGTCAAATCAATTGGAGCTACAGCTTCTGACCTACACCAGAGCTCATAGCAACACTGGATCCTTAACCCACTGAGCAGGGCCAGCGATTTAACGCACATCCTCATGGAAACTAATCAGGTCCATTCCTGCTGAATCACAGTTTGACCTCCCAGACATTGAAATTCTGATGGGCAAGCTAAAGAAGTGTGTTTCTAAAGAAATGAATTAAATAAATTTAAATGAAATAAAAAAACAGAGAAAAAAAGTTAAGAAAGTATTGGATCCTGTAACCCTGGGGAAAAGAGGCACAAAACAGTCAGTTTGGTTGAAAGATAAAATCACCAATAAGTAAAGAATATCCACCAATAAGAGACTAAGAAATGCATTTTAATTCCTTATGGATTAATTTTTATTTTAAAAAGCTTACAGTTGAAATTAATAAAATCTTCTATGTCAATTATTTTTAATAAATTCTTTAAAGGCAACAAATAAATACTAAAATAAAAAGCAAACTTCTTTCCATAGAAACGAAGTTCATACATGTAACAATCTAACAATTTTAGTCATCTGAAATCATAATGGAACCATTCAAACCAAAATTAATAGACATGCCAAAAAAGGGGAAAATATGACATACTACCAGGAGGAAACTACACAGATAGTTTCAGAATAATTGTTTAAGAGATGGAATTGGTAGTCAAGGACTTTAAAACAGCTACTATAACAATGTTCAGGTATTTCAAAAAATTATGAATGATAAGAAGAAATAGAAGATATAAATGAGTAGAATAAAATGGACATGAAGACATTTAAAATATATTATCTGAAATGAAAATTTCACTGGTCAGGACAAATGACATATGCAAAATAAATGATAATTAACTTGACATTGAACTAAAAATTATTCAAAATGAAACATACAGAAAAATATCAAAAAAATATATAAAAAGAGCATTTTTGACCTATGCCAATATTAACAGGCTAATACACTAGCAATTGGAGATCCAGAAAGAATAGGGCAGATGGAGATTATTTGGAGAAGTAATGGTCAAATGTTTTCAAAATTTTTATAGAAATTATAAACTCAGAGACCAAATAACCTCTTCAAAGCCTAATCAGGATAACACAAAAGAAAGCCACAGCAAGACACATTATAATTAAATCTTTGAAAATTACTAACAAAAAAAGCCTTAAAAGCAAAGACATTATATACAAGACAGAAGCAAAAAAAAAATAATAATAATAATGGCAGACTTCACATAAGGAATATAAGACAAGCTAATGGAATGACATATTCAAGGCTTTGACACTGTAAGGCTAGAATTCTTTCAAATACCAACACAAAATAAAGACTATTTTCAAAAAAAAAAGAGAGAGAATATATTAAAAAAAAAAAAACTGGCCTCAAGAAATATTGAAGAAGTTTTTCAATTAAAAAGAAAGCAATTCCAACTGGAAACTTGACTCCATTAAAAGGGAAAATAGCCACAGAAAAATTTTAAATGTGAGTGTATATAAAAGTCTTTATTTCTACCTTTCCTTAATGTGTAAAATTATGTGAGCATTTACAGAAAGAGTAGTGAAAGTACCTCTAGGTTTTATAGTATAAGTGGAAGTAAAATCCATGAAAATATTAGCACAATGCAAAGGAGAAAGAAATGGAAATAACTTGTAGTTAAGAATTACATTATACCTAAAATTATAAAATGTCCTTTGAGATGTGGTCTTCACTTTTGTTCAATATTGTACTAGAAATCCTAGAAGTAAAGGAAAACAGTATAAAGATTAAAAAGAAAAATGTTAAAATAAGTTTATTCATGGACATGCTTGTTCATGTAGAAATGTTAATAAATTGACAGAAAGACCCCTAAAAGTAAGAGAAATTAAGCAAAAAAAATTAATACAAAAAATGTATTTTCATATTCCATCTTCTTGGCTCAAAAGAAATAATATTTTTGAGACGGCAATACAGATTAGGACAATTGCTATCAAATGCCAACTGCTTTTCTTCTTTAAATTTTCTGGCTTTCTTTTTTTTTTTTTTTTTGCAGTGATTAACCAGATGATCTAAAGTTTATGTAGAAATGAAAGGAACACAAGGTAGCCAAAACAGTCTTGAAAAAAAATAACAAAGTTGGAAGATTAACACATATCATTGTCAATTTTACTTTTAAAGTAGAGTAATAAAAACAATGCAGAGTTATGTTAAGGACAAGACAGACATATAGATAAATGAAATGGAGCTGAGCATCCAGAACCTCAACCTTTATGATCAACTGATGCTTGACAAAGGTGTCCAGACTGCTCAGTGGGGAAGAAATAATCTTTCAAAAAACAATTTTGGGACAACTAGATATCTGCATGAAAATAAATAAAGTTATAACCCTTCCTAACAACACCGAAAAACAATTAACTCAAAATGGATCATAGACCTACCGGTAAGTGCTAAAATTATGAAACTTTTAGAAAAAAAATGAGGAAATTTTTGTGACCTTGTATTAGGTAACCTCTTTTTTTAAATACGACATGAAATGCACACAATACAAAATACAAAAAAATAAGATTTTGATTTGTTAAAATTAATACTTTTATTCTATAAACTATACCATCTGGAAGTTAAAATAAAACTCATGAAATGGGAGAAAATACCTGCAAATTATTTGTCTCATAAAGGACAAAAATTCAGCTCTTACAAGTCAATAATAAAACAATAAATAACCCAGTTTTAAAATTGGGTAAATTATCTGACTAGACATTTCTCTAAAGAAGACATGCAACTGGAAAATAAGCATGTAGAGAGATCTCAACATAATTTTCCAACTGGGAAATGAATACCAAAACCATATAAGATCCCATTTTATACTATAATGGCTATTAAAATATAGATAATAACATGCCCATGAGGATGTTAAGAAATGGAACTCTTGTACCATTTGAGAATATAAAAATGGTGCAGTCACTTTGGAAAAAGTTTAATATTTTTTAAGGTGTTTTATATATATGTAAAATGTTTCTGGGATATACTTATATACATGTATATACCCAAAAATGAATATCTATACAAAAACATGTATACAAATAGTGATAAGAGTATTCATAACAGCCAAAATGGAAACAATAAATATTACTATTTACTGATTATTGGACAATTTAAGTATGACATAATACAGATACAATAAAATAATTTTCACTCATAAAAATGAATGATTTATTGATATATGTTACATCATGGATGAAACTCAAAAATATTATGATAAGTGAAAGAAGATATTCACAAAAGATTATATATTATTTCCTTTTGTAGGAAATCTCTAGTATAGGCAAATCTATAGAGGCAATAAGTGGTTGCCTGGGGCTGAGGATGGACGGAAGTGGAATGGGGCCTAACAGAATGAGTAGAGGTTTCTTTCGGGGTAATAAAATGTTAATTGTGATTATTATTTCTCAGCTCTAACTATACTAAAATACATTTAATTGTACATTTTAAGTGGTGAATGTTATGCTATATGAATTATATTTCAATAAAGCCATAAAAGAACTATTCCTATTCATTATTATATATTTGAAATTTAAAAATTAAATCATAAATTACCATTTCCAGTATCATCAAATACCAGTAACTCCTTAGGAATAAAACTGACAATGTGTAGGACCTATCGCTGAAAATAGTAAATACTGCTGAGAGAAATAAAGCGATATATCATGTCTGTTAATGGTAAAATTTATTATTATTAAGATGTCACTTCTCTCCAAAAGTACTAATAGATTTAATTCAATCCAAATCATAATCCCAGCTAGCTATTTATTGAAATTTACAAGAGTATTCTAATATTTGTAAGGAAATGTTTTGGAAAAGTAAAAAGTGTTGAAAAATTGAGAGAATTATGTTTATTAAATAAGAATCTATATAAAAGCTGTAGTAATCAAGAGAGTTTTTGGATACGACAATAGATATAAGGATTAAAGGAACAGAATAGATAATGTACATGTATACACAGACAATTGATTTTATGCAAAGATAACAACCAAGATCCCTGATTAGTTACTAGTTGCATTGCAGGGTTTTAAAAATTGAACTAATAACAAAAGTCCACAGAAGCAGGTTAGAATTAACACCTAACTATAACCCTTTGGCTATCTTCTAAAACAAAAATATCAAAAAAAAAAAAAAACATTTACCATAGGATTAAGACAAAACCCAGTTTCTCAAAACAAAATGTTTTAAATATCATGATACAATTAAAAACGACTTGGCATATTTAGAACTTAGACTATTTCAACTTGTATGGGAAAAAACAATCAACACATGCCACCACAAACATGGCACAGATTTTGGAATTATCTAGCAAAAACTTTTTAAGCAACTACTATAAAATTATTCCAGCAAGCAAACATTAATATTACTGAAACTAATAGAAAGGTAAAAGGTCTCAAAAAATAAATTGAAGTTGTTATGAAGAATAAAATGAATATTTAAGACATAAAAAATTAAAACTCATTTAGCACATTAAAAATGTAAAAAACATCTTGATAGTCTCCATGGCAGAATAAAAGTGGCAGGGGAAAAAGTCAGGAAAACATATCTGTTGATAGAAATTATCCAGTAAGGATAATATACAGAAAAAAATATTTTAAACATGGCAAGGGACCTAGGGACCTGTGAGAATTTTTTAAGGTCTAACATTTGTGTAATTGAAATTCCAGAAAAGGTGGGGAAAAAAAGTGATGCCATTAAATATGTTTGAAGTATTACAGTTGAAATTTCCAAAATTGCCAAGATATGTAAAACTATGGATTTATGTAGTTTAGTCAAGAGCAGTCAACTATGATAAAATGGGGATAGTGTAAAGGGACCTAGATATTGGTAAGATTTGTTAAGATCTCTACATTCCATTTGAATTAGTAACACTGAGTGTTAAAATTGAGTGTAAATATTGTAACATCTAGAGCACTCACTAAAAATCTCTGCCCAAATGTATAGTGAGAAACACAGTACATAAACTGTAGTGAAATATTAAATAATGCTCAAATAATCCCAAAGAAAGTAGGATCACGGGAATAGAGGAACAAACAAAATAAATAGTAAAATCGTAGCCCAAAATCCAAACATTTCAACAATTACATTAAAGACACATAGTCTAAACAAACCAATTTTTTTAAAAAACAAAGGCATTAGAATGTTTTAAAATGCATATGCATACACGCACACATATATACATACCCAACCTAACCATATACTACACCAGGATAACTAGAAGAAAGTCATTTAAAATATAATGCCATAGGAATGCTAAAAATGAACTAATGGAAAAAGAAATGTAAATTCCATTAGCACATTTAATACTCTCACGTATTCACAATATTGGAGTGAGATATAATATCAGGCAAAGTAAACATCAGAGCAAAAGAAATACCAGAGAAAAAAGTGATACCACATAATGTGGAAATCCAAAATGCATAACCTAATCCTAAATGTGGATGCACCTAACAAGAGAATTTTAAAATACATTAAAAAAAAACTGACGGAACTGAAAGGAAAAAGAAATGAATCTACAACTATAATAGGGGATTTTTCATTTCCCCTTCCAATAATTAACAGAACTAATTGACCAAAAAATAGCAAAGATATAAAATAACTGAATAATGGCATCAACCACCTGGATCTAATTGATAAATATACATCACTCCACCAAACAGTAGAATGAGTACGGAAAATCCATCATGTTAGATTACATTCTGGGTCATAAAACAAATTTTAACATCTAAAAAAATTGAAATCATATAAATTATATTTCCTAATTATTATGGAATGGAGTTAGAAGTTAATAAAAAAAGATAACATGGAAGTCCTCAAAGAATTAGATGATAACAACATAATGATAAGGAGTCCATGAATCAAGGGATACTAGAGAATCTTTTGACCAAAAATTAAAACATGTCAAAAATTATTGTCATGCAGGGCTTAAAGTAAATTTTATAGTGTCAAACATTTTTATTAGGAAAGAAGAAATGCCTCAAATTAATAACCTAGACTTCCATCTCAAGAAATTATGAAAAGAAGAGCAAAACAAACCCAAAGCAAACAGAAGGAAAGAAATAATATATGGTGGATCTGAAAATAATTATACGGAAAACAATAAAACAATGCATAAAATCAATGAAACCAAAAGCTGGTTCTTTGGAAAGATCAATAAATCTAACAACCCTTTACCAAGATAGAATAAATGGAGAAGAAACAAATTACCACACTAGGAAAGAAAGGTTGAAATCAGTAGACTTGTTCTTGAGCGAGAGGGTATCTAAACAATCTCTGTGTCCATGTAATGGTACACTATGCAGCAATAGAACCGGACAAATCTATGTGTTCAAAAGTTTAAAAAAAAAACACTAGAAAACAAAGTCAACTTTGCCCAGTCAATTTTTGAGAATAATTAAAATCGTCACAAAATTATTTTACCATTTTTCATAGTCTCCAAAGATAAATTATGTTTCTGTCCTCAAATTTTCACCCATTGTATTATCATCATACTTTGCAATGTCATCTCTCTAATGATTATATATCTATTAAATTTAATTCGAATATTAAATTCAAGCACTTTGCATTTTTATTTGTGTGTCTTGTGAACTTATTTTCTTCTCTCCAAATCTTCCTACTTTCTTTTCTTTACCTATTTGAATAATTTTTTATAGAAATTATATTTTTTTCATTCCTCACTTGCATTTTCATTTTATTGATTGTTTTTCTCATTGAAAGATATTTGATGCATCAAATTTTTCAATATTTTTGACATCTGGGTTTCTGTCATGCTTATATGGATTTCCCCTATTTAATGTTATAAAAAATAATTCTCTGCTGTATAATTAAACAATTCTAAATGTTCCTATAATAATTTTCTTTTTACATTTTGGCTTCTTATCTATAAGCTAGACATAGATTATATAAGTGTGAGGCCTAAATTTATTTTTTCCCCAATGAATATCCAAATATCTCAAAACAATTCCTTCGATAGTGTATTAGTATATAACTAGATAAATTAACACAATCTGATGGGTAAACTTTAGTTTTTTTTCTCTTCATTTTATATCAATTATTTTAGTTATAGCTTTTTAGTATATATTAATATCTGGAAGGATGCTTTACCTCTCACATTATGCCTTTTTGAAAATGTGTACATATTCCTTTACATTTTCTCTATGATATGTATTTGAGAATTTGTTGAATTCAATAAAATTGTTAACAGACATTAAAATTATTAGTCCCTTTAGTAGTATCAAATATATCAATTAATGTGAGAAGAGAGATATTTATACCATATTGTATCTTCTCATCAGAGAATACAAAATGTCAATTTGGAGTTTTAAAAGTCAGTGAAGACTTATACCATTTGTCATATATGTTTTATAATTTTTTTAAGTGCTCCATGTTTTGTATTTCTTTAGTTGTTCACATGTTTCCACAATTGGAGTTTTAAACACCGTCCTTCCCTCAGTGTGGAGATGTGAATGAATGTATTGAAGAGCCATTGTCTGTATTATAGATTGCCCCCTTACCCCATCCCAGCCAAAAGTTAGCCCTGACACCCCATCTCTTACTCCTTGTGGTCCTGGCTGCCACATTAACCAGTGCTGATGTTTTTAAAGGACATGGTGTTTGAGTGGATCTCTCTCTAGCTGGATTTTTTTTTCCTCCTTTTACTTGCCAGATTGCTAACAACTTTCCACATTCATATATCTTCTCAGACAGTTTCCAGTTTTTTCTTCTTTCACAGATCTATTATCAGAAATGCCTTCTCTCTCCCCATTAGAGAAGCTATCATTACAGCAATTGCTTTTATCTTCATGCCCCCTCACACTGTTATAAAGATGTAATGATGACATTATCTTGTTCTTTCTAATGTTGCTAATAACTCACAGTTATCATAATAAGCATTAATTACTACACATTTCATAGTATTTCACACCTAGCTAAGACACCTAGACCTATAAAGGCAGCTCTAATTGGGAAGTAGGACAAGTAGAGCAGAGCGGGATTCAAAAACTGGAGACATTTTCATGCTATCAAGATAGAGTCTGCCTGGCTCCTGCCTTCAGAGAAAGCACTCAAATTGGTTTTGCAAAACCCAACACATTTGACAATGACACTTTCTTCCTCAAAACCCTTCAGAAGATACTGGCACCTAATCCCCATAACCAGGACTCAATCTGTGTCTCTAATCTCTTCTCTGACTTTTGTCTATCCAGTGCCTCAATACCATATAGGACCTTCATTTACCCCATAAAAGTCCATGTTAATTCCCATAACTACACGTTGACTCGTGCTGTCCCCAAGCCCTACTTTCTTTATGAATCTTCCCAGAAATATCACAGGTTATGCTTCCTCTATAAAACTTTACCATCACTCCAAACTCTGCAACATGTTAGGTCACATAAAGAGCTCTCAATTGAATCCGATAATTTGACAGGCAGTAAATACTTCATATCTTTCCATGTGCACATTTATTATCACTTCTGTGCAGTTTACCCTCCCAGAAGCAGGGATCATCCATCAGTTTTGCACTACACATGAGAAGCATGGTAAACTATAAAAGTCATACAAAACAGCGTGAGTAAATTTTGAATATCTGAAACATATCACAGATAGCATTTTCTAGTAAAAAAAAATAATAATTAACATGTATTGAACTAATACATGTACTAACTGTTGACTATACCAAGTGCTTTTTAAAGTACTTAATTTAATCAATTATGCTCTCAATAAATAACTATTGAGCACCTACTGTATACCAGATATATCTAAACATAGCTTTAAACCAGAGATGACCCTTATTCTTATGGAGCTCACAGTATTCTTCTATTAATAGTCACCATTTTAGTAACTATTGTAATGGTAACAAGTTAAAAACCAATAACAAGTCTAGTTTATTGAATTCTGCCCATATTTTCCAAGCATCTACTCATATATATGCCATAAAAACCCCAGTAAGTCATTATTATCATGATTTTCTAGATGAGAAACCTGAGGTTTAGAGTGAGCAAGTCACTTTTAATATCACTCCCTATTATATCTGTGAAGATAAACATTGTCATGATTCTTTTCTTATTTTCTATTTACAGCCATACCTGCATTATATGGAAGTTGCCAGTCTAGAGGTGGAATTGGAGCAGCAGCTGAGTCCTATACCACAGTTACACCAACACCAGTTTCAAGCTGCACCTGCAACCTACAATGAAACATAGAGGAATGCTGGATCCTTAACCTACTGAGAGAGGCCCAGGATCAAACTCACATCCTCATGGACACTATGCCATGTCCAGAGCTTGCTGTGCCACAATGGGAACTCCTATTGTCATTATTCTTAAACATTAGTGTCCATTTGAGCAGTTAGCCGTGCTCTTTGGTAAAAAATACCAAAGTTTGCCCTTCAAGACTCTCTTTTAGTTGCTCTGGAGCTAAGAGAAAATGCAAATGTTAATAGATGCCAATGGTTTGATTAAAAATGCATTTATGTTTGTTACGTTGACATAGTAATAAGTAAGCCAGGTAAAGAAAAATATTGTATAGTAGAACTTATATGTAGAACCAGCACTTGCCCCCCAAAAGAAAAGTCAAACTCACACTCATAGAAATTTAGAGTTAAGAATAGAATGGTGGTTTCCTGAGGCTTGATGACTACAGTTGATAACACTGTACTACATACTTGCTATGTTAGAACTTAGAGTGGAAAAATAGGTAACTGCATAAGGGAATAAATGTGTCAGTTAAATGAATTATTAGAATCTTTTATGTATATGTGTATATATATATATGTTATATACACACACATGTGTACATGATGGCTTGATATGTATAGCATCATGTTGTATACTTAAAATCTGTTACAATTTTATCTGTCATATACCTCATTAAAGAGCTGGGGAAAAACCACCAAGTCCAAAACCATAAGAGGGAAAGAGCCCCAGTGGGTGGGTATTATCTTTTGTTCAGTGAATAATTATCCTGCCATGTAGTCCTGAGAAGTTCTATATCCTCATTTTCTGTTCTCTAAGAAGTAAATAGAGAATTAAGCTTTTTAGATTTTTTTTATTTTAGAAATTAAAAAGATACTAGAGATCATCACATTCAGTATTTGCATTTTAAAAAGTTTATAAACAACAGACCAGAATGTTAGGTCTGGTAATTTTGGTAGATTGAAAGTCCTGGCCATTGCACTTTATAACTCCTCCCATTAGAGATAGAGTCCCTTTACCCAGCCCTTGCTGGGCCTGGACTTATACCTTGTTTTGTCCAATCGTTCAGGGTAGAACAAAGCTGTGTGAGTTCTGGAATCTGAAATGTAGGAAGCTATAGCTTCCACTCTTGGAATGGTGCTATCTCCCCATAAGGATGCTAAGCCTAGAGACTGAATGATAAGTGCTCAATCCCAAGGCTCCAGAGAAAGAGAGAGAGGTCATCTTGGACCTTCCTACTGTCCTAGCCAGCTGCCATCTGATTGCAACCACATGAGTGAGTCCAAGTTGTTTCAGCTTTCAAGTTTCAGAATGACTTCATGCATAGAAAAAGACAATTAAAAAAAAAAAAAGCTAGCCTGGGAACCTCCACGTGCCATGGGTGTGCCCTAAGAAGACAAACAAACAAACAAAAAACATAGAAACAAACAAACAAAAAGAAAAACTCTGCCACAGAGCCAGTCATGGACCTCTGATGCAGAGCTTGGTCCACATTTTACACTGAGTTCCAGCAGGTCTCACTTCTCTCACTAAGGCATCAGTTCCACTGAGCCAAAAGAACTGAGAATACTTTAGGTAAAAGCTGATTTACAAAATGAAATAGGAACACAGTCTACTCTAATATAACTGTTCTTCCTCTCTCCTTAGTGCTGTAATCTAAGACTTGCTTTAAGTTTATGAGAATAAACATGCCCCAAATCTTACAGTTGACTCTGGATCCATCTCTATATGACCTACCAACAGACCATACTTTTATCTACTCATTTATTTGGACATTAATTGGGCCCCTACAATATTTAGAAATCTGACTTGACAGGATAAAGGCATAAATAGGTGTAGATTCCTCCAGGGATAATTTATGAGATCCAGGTGTCACTCCTTATGTCAGTACATAAGTTTTCATCCCCAGTGACCACAGGAATGTTTTTTTTCAAATCACTCAGGTTGTAAGTCACTCTCCACGCTAGGATTCTTACCATAGCTCTGTCTTCACTTTATGTTCGCCACATGGTCCTCTTCCCTGGCACATACTGTCCTGGACCTCATTTTCTGCTGTTTTAAATTGTACATTCAGTTCTACACGTGCTTCATTAATAAATCTCTCCCATCCACTTATCTCCCTGGATAGCTCCAATTCTGCTTCTATCACTGTCAATCTTGAGAAAACTCTTAGAGTGCATGTCAGTGTCTGGTGGAAACTGAGTTAAACCTTTCTGATTCTCTTCAATGGCATGATCCCTTTCACCCCAATTTCTGGTCACAAACATTTCTAGTTCCCAAGTTACTGTTTTCCAACACCACCCCACCTCCAACCTCATCCCAACAGCAGGAACCTTACAGAAGCAACACAGGATGCAGTCCATTCTTTTAGACTTGGGACAAAGTCTACCTCTTCTCCAAAGAAAAAGCCTAAATGAAATGCAAAACATTGATACCTCTAGATTCAGTTAAAAAAATTATTATTTTTAAAATGTGTTTTAGGTTTAATTTGCCTACCATTCAGTAATCAATAAAGCATCAAATGTTGTTTAATTATCTTGGTATGTAATGAAACCTTTGTGTGCTGGGGAAGGTGCAAATACCAGCCAAACCCTTGGACACTAGCAAACACAGCCAATGCGGAAAATATAATTGACAATAATGGGCCTACGCATGTTAGTTTTCTAAACATGAAGCCATTTGAAAAGAAGATACAGTGAGAAATGATTAAATCAACTGCAGAGACCATCTAAAATAAAAGATCTAACCTGGGCTTGACATTAGCACATTTATTTGGGCATTACAAAAAGCGTCTTCTTTAGGAAGATGAATTTGGAAAATAATTTTTCCATTATTTCTGATTTATAGTTTTCTATCAATTTTCTACTGCACAGAAAGGTGACCCAGCCACAAATACATGTATACATTCTTTTTTTTCTGACATTATCATGCTCCATCACAAGTGACCAGACATAGTTCCCAGTGCTATACAGCAGGATGCCATTGCTTATCCATTCCAAAAGCAATAGTTTGCATCTTTTAACCCCAAATTCCCAGTCCCTCCCACTCCCACCCCTCCCTCTTGGCAAACACAAGTCTATTATCCATGTCCATGATTTTCTTTTCTGTGGAAAGGTTCATTTGTGCCATATGTTAGATTGCAGATATAAGTGAGATAGTATGCTATTTGTCTTTCTTTTTCTAACTTAACTTCTGTTTGTATGAAAGTCTCTAGTTCCATCCATGTTGCTGCAAATGGCATTATTTTGTTCTTTTTTATGACTGACTCAGTATTCCATTGTGTATATATACCACATCTTATTAATCCACTCATCTGTTGATGGACATTGAGCTTGTTTCCATGTCTTTATTGTAAATAGTGCTTCAATGAACATGTGGGTGCATGTGTCTTTTTCAAGGAAAGTCTTGTCCAGATATATGCCCAAGAGTGGGATTTCTAGGTCATATGGTAGTTCTATGTATAGTTTTCTAAGGTACCTCCATACTGTTTTCCATAATGGTTGTACCAATTTACATTCCCACGAACAGTGCAGGATTGTTCCCTTTTCTCCACACCTTCTCCAGCATTTGTAATCTGTGGACTTATTAATGATGGCCATTCTGACAGGTGCGAGGTGGTACCTCGGAGTAGTTTTGATTTGCATTTCTCTAATAATCACTGTGTTGTGAATTTTTTCATGTGCCTGTTGACCATCTGTATATCTTCTTTGGAGAAATGTCTATTCAGGACTTTTGCCCATTTTTCAATTGGGTTGTTGGCTTTTAGCTGTTGAGTTGTATCAGTTGTTGGTATATTTTAGAGATTAAGCCCTTGTCAGTTGCATCATTTGAAAATGTTTTCTCCCATTCTGTGAGTTGTCTTTCTGGGATTTTTTTATGGTTTTCTTTGATGTGCAAAAGCGTCTCACTTTGATTAGTTCAAATGGGTTTCTTTTTGCTTTATTTCTGTTGCTTTGGGAGACTGATCTGAGAAAGCATTTGTAAAGTTGATGTCAAAGAATGTTTTGCCCATGTTCTCTTCTAGGTGTCTTGTCTTATGCTTAAGTGTTTAAGCCATTTTGAGTTTATTTTTGTGCATGGTGTGGGGTGTGTTTCAGATTCATTGATTTACTTGCAGCTGTCCAGTTTTCCCAACACCACTTGCTGAAAAGACTGTCTTTTTCCCTTTTTATATTCTTGCCTCCTTTGTCAAAGACTAATTGACTGTAGTTTTCTGGGTTTATTTCTGGGTTCTCTGTTCTCTTCCACTGGTCTATATGTCTGTTTTGATAACAATATCACACTGTCTTGATTACTGTGGAATTGTAATATTGCCTGAAGTCTGGGAGAGTTATGCCTCCTGCTTGGTTTTTGTTCCTCAGGATTGCTTTGGCAATTCTGGGTCTTTTATGGTTCTGTATAAATTTTTGGATTGTTTCTTCTAGTTCTGTGAAGAATGTCATGGGTAATTTGATAGGGATTGCACTGAATCTGTAGATTGCTTAGGATAGTGTGGCTATTTTTACAATATTAATTTTCCCAACCCAGGAGCATGGAATATCTTTCCATTACTTTGACTTCTCTTTAATTTCCTTGATTAATGTTTTAGAGTTCTCAGCATGTAAGTATTTCATGTCCTTGGTCAGGTTTACTCACAGGTGTTTGTTTTGGGGGCAGTTTTAAAAGGTATTGTACCTTTGTACTCCTTTTCTAATATTTAATTGTTAGTATACAGAAATACAACTTATTTCTGAATGTTAATCTTATACCTGAATGTTAATCTTATACCCTGCTACTTTGCTGAATCTCTTGATCAGTTCAAGTACTTTTTGGGTTGAATCTTTAGGGTTTTCTATCTATAGTATCATGCCATTTGCATAGAGTTAAAATTTTCCCTCTTCTCTTCCAATTTGGACACCTTTTATTACTTTTGTTTGTCTGATTGCTGTGGCTAGGACTTCCAATACTATGTCGAATAAAAAGAGTGAGAGTGGGCATCCTTGTCTTGTTCCAGATTTAGTGGGAAGGCTTTCAGCTTTTCTCCATTGAGCATTATATTTGTTGTGGGTTTGTTGTAAATGGATTTTATTATGTTAAGATATGTTCCCTCTATATCCACTTTGGTAAGAGTTTTGACCATGAATGGATGTTGGACTTTGTCAAGTGCTTTTTCTGCATCTATTGAGACAATCTTGTGTTTTTTTACTTTTCTTTTGTTAATGTGGTATATGACGTTGATTGATTTGTGTAAGTTGAACCATCCTTGTGAACCTGTGATGAATCCCACTTGGTCATGGCATATGATCTTTTTCATATGCTGTTGGATGCCACTGGCTAAAATTTTGCTGAGAGTTTTTGCGTCCATATTCATCAGAGATATTAGTCTACAGTTTTCTTTTTTGGTGGTATCTTTGTCTGGTTTTGATGTAGGATGATGGTTCCATCATAAAGTGTCTTTGGAAGTGTTCCTTCTTCTTTAACCTTTTGGAAAATTTTAAGGAGGATGGGTATAAGTTCTTCTTTATGTGTTTGGTAGAATTCACCTGTGAATTCTGGTCCTGGACTTTTATTTGTAGGGAGTGTTTTATTACATATTCAATTTCATTTCTAGTGATCGGTCTATTCAAATGATCTATTTCTTCTTGATCCAGTTTTGGCAGGGTATAAGTCTCTAGAAAATAGTCCATTTCTTCTAGGTTGTCAAATTTGTTGGCATACAATTGTTAATAGTATTCTCATTTTTTTTTGTATTTCTTCTGCAATATCCATTGTGATATCTCCTTTTCCATTTCTAATCTTGTGTATTTGGGATTTTTCTCTCCTCTTCTGGCTGAGTCTGGCCAGAGGTTTGTCAATTTTGTGTACCTTTTCAAAGAACCATTCCTTGGTTTTATTGATTTTTCTATTGTATTTGAATCTCTATTGATTTCCTCTCTGATCTTTATGATTTCCTTCCTTCTTCTGACTTTAGGTTTTGTTGGTTCTTCTTTTTCTCATTCATTAGGTGTTGGATTGTCAGTTTGAGATTTTTCTTCTTTTTTGAGGAAGGCCTGTATTGCTATGAACTTCCCTCTGAGCACTGTTTTTGTGGCATCCCATAGATTTTGAGTGGTTGTGTCTTCATTATCATTTGTCTGGAGGTAATTTTTTATTTCCTCCTTGATTTCCTCATTGACCCTTTGGTTTTATAGTAGCATGTTGTTTAGTCTCCATGTAGTTAATTTTTTTCTCATTTCTTTTCCTGCAGTTGATTTCTAGTTTCATGCCATTGTGATCAGAGAAAATACTTGAAATAATTTTTTATACTATTAAATTTGTTAAGGTTAACTTTGTGCCCCAGTATGTGATCAATTTTTGAGAATGTTCCATGTGCAACTGAGAAGAATGTATATTCTGATTTTTTTTTTGATGTAATGTCCTGAAAATGTCGATTAAGTCTAACATTTCTATTGTGTCATTTAGGATCTCTGTTGCCTTATTGATTTTCCATCTAGAGGTTCTGTCCATTGATGTGAGTGGGATTTTAAAGACTCCTACTCTTATTGTATCCCCATCAATTTCTCCTTTTACATCTGTTAGTATTTTGTTTTAGGTTTCTGGGTGCTCCTATATTAGGGGCATGTATGTTGACGACTGTAGTACCCTCTTCTTGAATGGATCCTTTTACAATTAAATAGTGTCAATTGTCTTTCTATATGGCCTTCATTTTAAAGTCTATTTCATCTGATATGAGCATTGCCACTCCTGCTTTCCTGTCTTGTCCATTGGCATGAAATATCTTTTCCCATCCCCTCACTTTCAATCTATATGTGTCCTTTGCCCCAAGGTGAGTCTTTTGTAGACAGCAGATTGTAGGTTTTTGATTTTTAATCCAATCTGCCATTCTGTGTCTTTTGACTGGAGCATTGAGTCCACTGAATTTTAAGGTAATTATCGATAGATATGTATTTATTGCCATTTAAACATTGTTTTCCAGGTTATTTCATGTTGCTTCTTTCTTTTTTGGTTGGATGATTGCCATTTATTTTATTCCTGAGTATTTTCCTTTTTAGTTTTTGTGAAGGCAATATTTGGTTTTGATTTGTGGTTGCCCTGTTTTTCAAGTATCTTAACCCCTTCCTGTAACTGCTTGCTTTAGCCTGATAGTTATATAGGCTCAAACAAATTATTAAAATAAAAAAGAATCTATGTTTTCTTACTTGCCTTGCCCACATTCTATGATTTTGAAGTTTTTTTTTAACATCTTCGTGTTTGTCTTTTTTCTGTTCCTTGTGTTTATCATCGCTTTTACAGTAGTTTTTTTTTCTCTCTCTCTTTACATCTGTATGCTGGTTTATTTAAGTGATTGCTTTCCAGTTGTGGTTCCCTCCATCCTATTTCTTCTTACTTCTGTTTATCTTTAGAGAAGGCCTTTCAGTATTTCTTTTAGAATGGGTTTAGTATTGCTGTACTCTTTTAAATTTTGTTTGTTGTAGAAATTATTTATTTCTCCTTCTATTTTTAATGATATTCTTGCTGGATAGTGTAGTCTAGCTTGCAATTTTTTTTTCCTTTCAGAACTTTAAATATATCTTGCCACTCCCTGTAGCAAGATATATTTGGCCTGTTGTGTTTCTATAGAGAAATCAGCTGATAGCCTTATGAGGGTTCCCTTATAATTAATTCCTTGCTTTTCTCTTGCTGCCTTTAGAATCCTCTCTTTAACTTTTGCCATTTTAATTATAATATGTCTTGGTGTGCTACTATTTGGGTTCAATTTGTTTGGGGACCTCTGTTCTTCCTGTATCTTGAATTGTTTCCTTTATGTATTTATTTTTATAACAATGAATTTTATTTCAATTATAGGTGTACAAAAAACATCACAAGTCAATTTGATAGATTTTGTGTCCCAAACCCACAGTGGTTTTGTTTCCTTTAGATTTGGAAATTTTTCAGATATAATTTTTTCAAATATATTTTCAATCTCCTTTCCTTTTGTTTTTTGGAATTCCTATTATGCATAGATTTGCCTGCTTTACATTATATAATAGATCCTTTATATTGCTACTGTGTTTTTTCATTTGGTTTTATGTCTGCTGTCCTGATTGGGTGATTTCCATTATTCTGTCTTACAAGTCACTAATTTGTTCCTCTGCATTATTCACTCTGTTCTTTAGTGCATTTATCTCTGTCTGCATCTTTGCAAATGAATTTTCCATTTTTTCTATGTTCCTCCTTATATTTTCTAGTTCCTTTCTAAAGGAATATGTATTGCTGTTCATATCCACTCTTAATTCCTTGATATTCAGCCTTAATTCCTTCAGTATTTTCATTACCTCCCTTTTAAACTCAGTGTCTGTCAGACTCCAGAGGTCTGTTTTATTGTTTGCTGCTTCAGTTGAATTCTCCTCTTCTTTTAACTGGGAATGGTTCCTGAGCTTCTTCATCTTGCTTATGTTTTTATTTTTCTGTTAGTTTAGGGAAGCCAAACTACAGTCTTGGAGGGCTACTTCTATATAAGTGTGCCCCTTTGCATTTTGTGGGGTGTTATTTATTTTTGGTGTGAGAATTTGAATATCTGTTGTCTCTTTCTTTGGTGTGAGCAGGCTGTTATCCCCAGAGTGATGAGTCTATTTCCAGGGAGAAGGAGGCAGTGGGTAGGGCCAGTAGTCAGTGCCTGGTTGCTGGGCACTAAACAGCAGCAAGGATCTACAAGAAGGTGGCACAGGCTACTCCTCGTTGCAGGGCCCTGGGAAGTGGCATTGAGACTAGGCAGATTTTCAAGGTGCCCAGAGCTGTCATCAGGGACAGCAGCAGGGTGTGTGAGTTCCCAGGGGAGTGAGCAATAACATGTAGTGTTCGACTGCAATGTGCTCCTCTGAGGTAACTGGAGCTGCAAGTGGTATTGGTCACAGACCCCTAGTGGTGGCAGGCCATGCCCATGTCTGGGTCAGAGATAACTGCCGTGATTTGCCCCCAACATCTGTAGACCATGCAAGAGACACCACATCCTGCTTAGCACCCACAGGAAGTGCTACACCAGCTGCTTCTAGTTTTAGGTTCCTGGGAAGGGACAGTGATTAAGTGTCTGGGCACTGCCCAGAGCATTTGATAGTGGCAGGAGCAGGGTGTGTGTGCTCCCAGGGGAGTGAGAGCAACAACAGGTTGTGTTCTCTCGCAATGCTATGATCTGTGCTGCCCTCTGAGGTGATTGGGACTGCAAGTTATTCTTGTTCAGGGCCTCCAGTGGCAGTGCAGTCAGAGATAACTGCAGTGGTTTGCCCCCAACGTATGCAGACCATGCAAGAAACATCCCATCCTGCTTAGCCCACACAGGAGGTGCTGTACCAGCTGCTCCTAGTTGTAAGGTCCTGGGGAGGCACCGTGATCAATTGTCTGGGTGCTGCCCAGAGACTTTGGCAGTGGCAGCCGCGGGGTGGGTGTGTTCCCAGGGGGAGAGGGCAATAATGGGTGATGCTTGGTTGCAGTGCCTTCTTATTTTTTTTTGTGGACTCCTGAGGTGACTGGGGCCACAGGTGGAGCCCACTCCTAGGCCCCCAGTGGTGACAGGCCACACCCTGCTCTGGCCTCCAAGAGAAGACTGCCAAGGTCTGTCCCTGCTGCCTGTAGATCATGCGAGAGGCATCATGTCACGCTTAGCCCCCTGCTGCCCTTAGCGCACATGAAAGGTTCCCCACCACCCACCTGTAGTCTGCACAAGAAGCATCCGGTCTCCCATAGCCCACGTAGTGGCTTCTTGCCACCTGTAGCCTGTGCCAGAGGCACTCCACCCTCTGAGAGCCCACACTCCTGCACAGGGACATTCCTATGGCTGTCTGCCCCTCCTTCTCTCACCCTCCCCAACAATGGCGCCTTGCCTCTCCTGTGGGACCAGACCTTCTCCCAGGTTCTCTCTGTTTTGCTGTTCCACTTCCCAGCCTCCCAGGCCATATTACACCACTCCCTTGCAAGTGGTAAACTTCTCCTTAGCCTCTCAGGCTGTCCCCACACAGCCAACCCTTGTTCTCTACCAGAGTCTAAGTCTCAGCACCCAGCCCCCACCCAAGCATCTCAGACTGTGGTGTCCAGGCTGCTGGTGCAGATGATCTATGCCACTCTCACTCTGCTTTTCCCTCCTCAGTCTAGCTTCTGCACAGTTTGCAGCGACTTTGAGGTCCCTCCATCTCGGCTGGTCTCCCTATTGATTAGGTGGCTTCCCAGGGTGTGAGTTCCTTTTCTCCTTCACAGCTCCCTCTCAGGGATGCTAGTCCTATCCTGATTCCTTCTCTCTCTCTCTCTCTTTTTTTCTTTTGTTCTAATCAGTTATGTCAAGAGTTTCTTGCCCTTTTGGAGGTTTAATTTCCTCTGCCAGCATTCAATAGATGTTCTATTTTAGTCATTTTACATGTAGATGTGTTTTTTGGATGTATTTGTGGGAGAAGGTGAGCACGACTTCTTATTCCTCCACCATCTTGATCCATCCTCTAGAATTCCTCATCTTTATACTTGTATCTACACTGTGAGCAAACAATTTCATTCTTAGGTGAGTAATTCAGAGAAATTTTATACATAGACCAAGAGTTATGCATGAGAATGGCCACACAGTGCTTCAGTAATAGTAAAAACAAAAGCTGCACGGTGAGTGGAAACAAATGAATTACCTCTCTAAGCAAACCTATGGATGTAGCTAATAAATATAAAAAAATGTGGAAGAAAATGAAGTCACATAAGATTACATTCAATATATCGTAAAGCTCAAAGCCAGGCAAACTGAGTGATTTTGGGTTTGGGGCTGCATGCATTATGTCATTACTTTAGATATACACACAACACACATATACTCACAAATGTAGATTACAGGTAGAATTCAGCAGCTTGCTTCTAGCTTCAAGAAAGAGGAAGGGAAATGAGGAAAGCACATGTAATTATTGGTAAGATTATTATGAACTTTTATTTTAATCTTTTTAAGGTCGCACCTGAGGCATATGGAGTTTCCCAGTCTAGGGGTCTAATCAGAGTTGTAGCCACCGGCCTATGCCTGAGCCACAGCAATGCCAGATCTGAGCCACATCTGCAACTACACCACAGCTCACAGCAACACCAGATCATTAACCCCCTGAGCGATGCCAGGGATCAAACCCTCAACCTCATGGTTCCTAATTGGATCCATTTCTGCTGCGCAACGATGGGAACCGCAAGATTTCTAGGAACTTCTTAACTGATTTCACTTTAAATATTACACCTTACACTTCAAGAGGGGCCCCAACACTATCCAGAGATCCTAATCAACCAACACTTCCTTTTTTTAAGGTACATACAGAATTTTCTTCCTTCGCTTTGACATCAAACTACCAATACACATTTCCTCACTCAGATCAGAGAGATGAAAAACTAAACTAAATATGGATTAATTCTGAAATGTTTCTTCTTAAAAAAATCTGTTTTTCCCCCTTTAGTAAATGATGTCCTCTTTAAAAGATTGCAACAAAAATATATAAATAAAGTTAATTTAAGACAATTCCACCATCCTCTCTTCTCCAAGTTTTTTTTTGTGTGTGTGAACGGATTTTATTTCAGTTATAGGTGTATATAAATCATCACAAGTCAATTTTACAGATATTGTATCCCAAACCCACATGCATCCCACCACACACCAGATTGACTTATTTGATAAAACAAGATTTTCCAAAGTCTTTGAGTCATTGTCTGTTCTGCAAAGAGGTTCATTGTGTCTTTTTAGTTTCCACATGAAGCGGTAGCATTGGATGTTGCTGTCTAATTGTCTGACTGGTTTCACTTTGCATGATAATTTCTAAGTCCATCCATGTTGCTATAAATGTTGGTAATTTGTACCTTTTAATGGCTGAGTAATATTCCATTATGTG
>PVHT021183607.1:6657521-6700630 GCA_004024745.2 Catagonus wagneri
CACATAATGGAATATTACTCAGCCATTAAAAGGTACAAATTACCAACATTTATAGCAACATGGATGGACTTAGAAATTATCATGCAAAGTGAAACCAGTCAGACAATTAGACAGCAACATCCAATGCTACCGCTTCATGTGGAAACTAAAAAGACACAATGAACCTCTTTGCAGAACAGACAATGACTCAAAGACTTTGAAAACCTATGGTTTCCAAATAAGACTATCTGGGGGGTGGGGGGATGCACTGAGGGTTTGGGACGGAAATGCTATCAAATTGAGTTGTGATGATTTTTGTACACCTATAATTGTAAAAAATTCATTAAGCAATGGGAATAAAAAGAATTCACTTTTAACACACGTTTACACATTTTTGTAGAATGTTATTTATGTGTAAGAGGTATTTCCACAACTGAAAATGATCAACAGAGTTTAATATGTAAATTTTATATTACATTGTTGGCTTCATTGTGGGCCCTTTCTCTTCTTCAGTGTGGTTTAAACAACTTTGGGTTCTAGAAAATATGGGAAACCTTAAGAAAAATGCCTCTAAACCATGCTGTCTTACTAATAACTCTTCACTTGTCCAACTAATTAATGGTGGATATTCCAAACATAAGATCTTATCAGATACAAAGGAAGGACTAGAGGATGGTATTGCTAGTTCAGAAGACAATTCAAGATTCCAGGTGGGCAGAACCCTCAGGGGGCTGGAGTTTTCAGTGCTTAGGTAGGTCAGGAAAAGAAGTAGGTCCTACCCTTGGGAAGGGTGGATATAATCATGCAAAGTAGAGCTGGAGGAGGTAGAATTTGAAGGAAGGGTGGGGGCCAAGAACTCTTTCTTTTGAGAACTGAAAATGACAACTATGGCACCTTACAGATTGTGAAAACTCTGAGATGGAGATGAGGAAGAGGATAGGGGCATGCCTTAGATTTACTGCCAGAAGGGCAATTCTGCAACAATTCACAGCTTAGTTCAGTCACTTACCTCCATGCAATCTGAAATCTATGACTGGGAAGTAGATGCTGAACACACATTCCCCCTCGCATCCAAGGGCACATTTTTGAGAGTTGATTGACCATGGTTAACATCAGTCTTTAGGTACAGGAGAAGATCAGTTGGGGCCAAGGAGAGGGCATAACATTTTCCCAGGGTGAGGAGGCCCTTTATTCTGGGGAACAATGCACAAGTAGCTAGCCACCAACCAATGAGTTTGATATTCTGAGTTAACTGGCTGTGAGCTTCCTGCAGATTTTACCCTAAGGACTTGAAAGTTGACTGTGGAACCCACTGGCATCCTACCTCTGAATAAAATAGGCCAACTGCTGCTTGTGATTTGGCTGATCTGAGAATTAGTCATGATGGGCAGCCATTTGGTGGACAGCAGATTTAGAGGAGGAGCTTGCTGAGAATAGTGTGTATGTAACAGAAAATATGTCTAATTGTGGAATCAGGGTGGGGGTTGGCCTCTAGAAGTCAGAAGGATTGAGTCAGTGGAGCTCTACTTCCCACTCTCCATATTCTCCTCTAAGCTCAGATGTCAACTCTTGTGAAAAAAATTTCCTTTATATCCAATTTCATTTTAGATGGCCCTTCTCCATGCTCCCACATTACAGTCATTGCAATACTTTCTTAAAGTTGCCTAAGTGCTTGTCACTATCTGTATTCTCCATTAAGATGTGAGCTGCCTTTAGGAAGAAATAAGCTCTTCAATAATAACGGGCCCCTTGCTCCTATTTGTTGAATAGGTGGGTACCTAAACCAAACCATCTCCACTATACGTACAGCCATTCGGCTCTGGCCCTGATTCTGTCAGTCTACTGAGTTTGAAGATGATGACACACGTCACTATCCATGTGTCACCATGAAGCCTACCACAGTCTGCTCTTCACCTGCCTCTTCCTCAAGTACCAACTCAATCACCACATCTCTTCTATTGAGCCAGGCCCAGCTGTTCCAGGTCAAAAATGGTATCTCCCTTCTCTTACCTCCAGTACTCAAAGTTTGGAATTTACAACATTTGCAGCAAGTATTTTTTATTATTAAAATATAGTTTATTTACAGTGTTGCGGTAATATCATATACATACAAACACTGTTTTTCTCATATTATCTTTCATCATGTTCTATCCTCCCAAGAGATTGGATATGATATAGTTCCCGGGGCTGTACAATAGAACATGCAACTTAGTCTCGGTCATACACTCTATTCTGTGTGATGTCAGTGTGTCTGGTCTCTGTAAGCACCTTCCATGTAAGGCCCATGTCTTCATTTTTGTTCCTTTTGTGTATCTAAGCAATGCCTGGGCACAGAGAGCACCTGCAGACAGTACTGACTGGCATGAAGTGATACCATTCACGTGAAAACAAAAGTTCTGAGGGCAACTATTTTGTCCAAACTGTTCTAACTGGATTTGCACTGGAGAGCCCGGAGTTCTGGTGATGAATAAAGCTGCTATAGCAATGGATGCAAGAAGAAATGGGGAGTAATTGGCAGAGGCAGAACTGTCCTTTCGTTATTTTGTTATAAATAAACTCGCACCGTGGAAACTTGTTAACCTCAGTCCTTGCCTTCACATCTACTTATATGCAAGACCTCCCTCTACAAATCAATCTTTACACTGCAGTGGCACTCTCTTGACAAGATATGTTTGGCTTAGCCACTGTTGATATTTGTTCTTGAAATCTCGGTTGTATGGCATGGTACACTCTGAGAGCAGAAATGGAGATGCTTAGTTTATATGCACAGAGGACGGCCAAGATGCAAACAGAAAGAGACGGTCTACAGCAGGGCAGCGGGGGTGGCAGTTGCTGAGCAGCACTTAATATGTTGTGATGTATTGAATCTATGAAACGCCTGTTCAATAGCTGGTCAAAGTAAATTTAGAAGGACACAGGAAAGGGATTTATTTTTTCATCATTGTAAAAATGTTCATTATTTCTTATGCTGTTGGTCATGGTCTGCTGGTGTCCTTTTGAGGTCCCTGTGCCCTTAGAATCCCAAATAGCACCACTGACAGAATTAGGTGAGGATCGTTCAATATATTCAAGTCTCTGGAGAACTATGGTTTTATGGGTCCTTTGGGAGTGGGCTCTCTTGCTGTGTTTTATTCTGAAAAGAATGAGCTAGAGAACTTGACACTGTCTCAAGGTAAATTAGCTGATCTCTTCTCTGGAGCCTAACTTTATTGGAGTATCTCCAAAATTGGGCTGTGAGTATTTACATACATGTCTGCATTGCCCATCAGACAGCGTTTGCATCAAAGACTATATCTTATTCATTTTCTCCCTAATATAATGACATAGTGCTCAGCACATAGGAGACCCTCATGAAATGTTTGCTGAACAAGACATCTTAATATCCACGAAAAATTATCTACATAAGGGCAGAAACAAAAAAGGTAAATGAAAGCTATTTTGAGCCAACTTAAGAAAAATACAGATACTATTAGATAATTAATTAAATTTTAATTTTCCTGTAAGTAGTCTCCAGAGAAACATGCTATTTTAGAATTGTACCCTAGACTAGGCTACTGTACAAACACTTCCTGTGGGCCTACTTTTATGCTAGATGGTGTAGGAGAAAAACTGAATAAAAACATGGCCTCTGCAGAAAAAAAAAGTGGGTTCCATCTGGGGAAAAAAGACCCAAGAAATTTTCCAAAATATGCAGTGGAGTATAACAGGGATCAAAAGAGGTCAGAAAAGGAGATAATTACATGAGCTACTGCTTTCAGGAAGGCATTAGGAGGAGGTAGAAATGCACTGTGATGAAGTTTCAGTTGATAAATGATGTGGGTAAGCATTAAACGAATCGTGCTACTATTTTATAGGCATTTCAAGATGGGAATATAAGACATTATTTCTTGCAAAGAAAGTAGTCTTCAGTGCTGTTGGCGAATCTTCAGATCATCAGATTTGCCTTAAGTTTATCAGTAAACAAACTTGTCTTCAGAAAGGCAGTGTGGTTTTCTGCCAAGGAAGAGTGTGCTGAGTCCAGAGACCTTGATGTTATCCCTCAAATCTGCTGTTAGCTGTGTGACCTTGGTAAAGTTAGTTAACCTCTCTGGACCCCACTTTCCTCTTTTAAAATGTTGACATCCGAAAAACCTCTCCAGACTTCACCTTAGGGCAAGTCAGGCTTTAAATTTTAAAATAAAAATCACCTGTATAAAGACAGGAAGTGACCTCATCCTTCAGCCTTTATAAGGCCAAGTCCCAGGCAAAAAGTGAGAGAACTCTGTAACTGCTATTCTTCTGCATGGATGTGGATTTTTCAGGCATCCAGGACACTGCCTCTCCCTTCAATTTTTGTCTTCATTTGGAAGTCAGAAATTCTTAGCACACATTCAAACATTTATGTGCACACATTCTGACATGAAGAATAGGGGTCTCCACAAGCAGAATCTTATATGTCACAAGAGAGTGGGATCAGAGGAAATGTCAGAAGAGCTTGGATTAATGGTTACATTAACAATTCCATTTTTATTCATCTTTCAATTTGGAATATCACTAAGACAACAGAGGTAGGAGCAAATTCAGATTCTGTAGCAGCAATCTGCAGTTAAATGCATGTTTCCTGGAATGTAGAAACAGGGATCAAAATTGCCCATAGGTGAATTTTCCATTCTGGTGCAGCGGAAACGAATCTAACTAGTATCCATTTGGATGCAAGAATGAGGGTTCGATCCCCAGTCTCCCACTGTGGGTTAAGGATCTGATGTTGCCGAGAGTTGTGGTGCTGTGGCTATGGCTGTGGCTGGCAGCTAGAACTCTGATCTGACCCCTAGCCTGGTAACTTCCATAAACCTCAGGTGCAGCCTCCTCCCCTCCTCGGGGTAAACCAGGAGAAATCTGTAAAAATGTCTATTTTTAGCGAGTTCCAAAATATGTGAATGAAGTCCACATATTCAAAGATGAACAAATAGGAAAAAAGGAGGGACTATCTCTAGAAATTATCTCCTATACAATCAAGAGATTGTCTTTATCAAGAAAATACAGGAATCTGTGCCTCTTCTATAAAGAGCAGAGGTCCCTAAGAAGAAATCCATCAGGCTAAGATGAAAATTATAGAAAATAAAAGGGAAATAAGATTGATAAGATAGTGTGTATAAGGAATAAAAATAAAATTCAAATGCCCGATGTAGCATGAAAAAAGATGAATTGATTTTAAATGACCAGGATCCAGTAACCAACTTAAAGGACAAATTTGAGAAGCTAACACAGATAGTAAAGATTAAGTCTTGAAATAGATCATCACTCATGTAGAGAACCCAAAATGGGTGAGAAATACCCAGATTAAAAAAAGTGTTTCTGAGAAAGGAGAGAAAAAAATAATGAAAGCTCTGGAGATCATCAAGGATATACTGTAAGGTATGTCTTTCTCCAGTTCTAGAAAGTATGTACAGATTGAAAGTTTCACAAGATTTGATGGCAAAGTCAATGAAAAGAGAATCACGTTTAGATCCTCATCTGGCAATTTTTATTGTAATTATAAACCTAAGAAAAATATCAAACTAGAAAACTAAGCAGGCAATGTTCAAAGGCATAAAAATTATGTTGTTAACCAAACTCACATTTGCAAAGTTAAGTGCTGAAGAGACTGGGAGTACAGCAGTACAGCATGATTTGGATGAGAAAATTTTGAGAAACAAAAATTGTGTACTTGTCCAAGTTGCCTTTCATTTATGAAGATCTCAGATATGCATGTATCCTCCTTCAGTATGAAAAGAAAAAACACTTGGATATATAATACAACCTACCAAGTTAATAAACAAAGAAAAAGAAAGACAAAGAATAAGGATATCGTGGTTAATTGTATGTTAAGCGATTCCAAGATAGCTGGTAAACACCATTTCTGTGTTTGTCTGTGAAGGTGTTGCCAGAAGAAATTAGCAGAAGAATCGGTGGACTTAGGAAAGACCCTCACTTGATCCATGTGAGTGGGTATCATCCACCTAGTCTGGGACCTAAACAGAAGAGAAGGCATGGAAAGGATAGAATTGCCTTTTGCTTGAGCAGGACATCTGTCTTCTCTGCCCTTGGAAGCAGCGCTGTAGTTCTCAGCCCTTCGAAATAGGCTTTTCTGGGCCTCCAGTTTATAGATGGCAGATCTTGGGACTTCTCAGCCTCCATAATCACATGAGCCAACTCCTCATAATATTCCTATGTATTTCTGGGTATATGGATATCTAGAATTACACATTTATCCTATCAGTTCTATTTCTCTAGAGAATCCTCACACAAGTGGTAAAAGCTCTTAAATGAAATTAAGTCAAGGACTGTAAATAGTTAGAAAACAAAGCACAAATATCAATCACTTTTCTAGGACCAAGATAAGCTATTTAAGAACATAATTTAATAAATATCTATCAAATATGCATTAGTATGATCAGGCTGCCGTGACAGAATACCATAGACTAGGTGACTTAAACAACAGAGAATTTGGTTTTTGACACTTCTGGAGGCTGGGTATGAATTTGAAGCAGACTACGACTGCTAGGGCACTCAGGCTTGGGTGACAATTCTCTTCATGGCCTGTAGGGGGGAGATTTCTCACTCTGTGCTCACCTGGACTTTTCTTTGGTGTAGGTACATGAAGACAGAGATCAGCACTGCTTCTTTTTTTTTTAATAAAGTATAGTTGATTTACAATGTTTCTTCAGTTTCTGCTGTACAGAAGAAACCCAATCACATACAGTTCCCTGTGCTGTACCATAGGGCCCCACTGCCCATCCAAACATCCTCCTCTTCTTATAAGGTCTCCAATTCTATCAGATTAGGGTCCTACCCCATGACCTCACTTAACCTTAATTACCTCCTAAATGCCTAATCTCCAAATACAGTCACATCGAGGGTTAGGATCTTCAGATATAAACTTTGGGAGTATACAATTTATCTTACAGCTGTGCAAAAATCATTTTGCATTAAATATGAAAGCACAAAAATATTATAAGCACATTATATTTCATCGCCTCTAAATGGGAGGTCACCCAGGTAATTTATTGTTTTAAATATTGAAAACAAGGAAGTTCCTTTCTGGCACAACAGGTACAGGATTCGGCACTGCCATAGCTGTGACGCAGGGTGCAATTGCGGCTGCCCGGGTTCAAATCTTGGCCCAGGAATATCTGCATACAGCAGATGCAGCCAAAAAATTATATTGAAAATGAGAGACATTAATTAAATAATAGTTTTGAAAATGTGAAAGTAACCATTACTCATGAATAAAACCTTCCAAAATACTTGTGAATAAAAGACACAGAAAACTTTAGTGAAACATATAAATAGAAAGGTTGATAGATACACACATATGTATACATACATACATGATGGATAAGTAGATATATAAGTAGATACATAGATCAATAGACCAGGAGCTTAAAGCAGATGGATGGGGAAGAGCTATACCGTTATAATTCTACTGGGGTTAAACTCTCATATTAAAAGGCATAGGTCTATTTATTAAAAAAAAAATGGCATGATTCTTAAAAAAGATACTTCAGTGTTACAAAAGGCAGGAAAATACTTGAAATACAGTAGATAAAAATATATTAAGTAAATGGAAACAAAACAAACACAAGGATGCTAACAGTAAGTGAAACCCAATAACAATAAAAATACAATCCACAGTGTGATAAACTGAGGGGCCTTTATTGCAGTGTAACAGAACATTGACACATATCAACAAAATCTTCACAACACAAGAAATGTTTTATAGCTGCAACAATCTTGGGAAAGTTTAACAAAATATACAACCTTTTATAGATCCAATGGCCAAGCTACTAAGGACTTATAAATAAGTATAAAGAAGATATAAAAACTATAACCTCTCTTTTCATAAAGACAGCAAATAGTTTATAGACAAATAAAGGGAATATACTCACTTTTACAGTAAACGTGAACCCTTTGCCAATATTTGTCATGACAAAGAATGTTTCAGATTTCTATTGGACAAAAATACAGTTATGGTAATATACTTAATGAGGATCATGGGTAATATTCTATATTCACAACATGCCAGGAAATATGTTAAAGGCTTCATGTATATTACCTTATTTATATAACAATGCATGAAGTTGGGGCAGTTATATCTCCACTTTACACATAAGGGTATTTAGACTTATGTTAAGCATTTTTCCCAAGGTTACAAGGCCTTGGGATGTTATTCTCAGTGGTTCTCAATCCTAGTGTGCATCAGAGTCTACTGATAGGTTTGCTGAGCCCTATAACCAAAGTTAATGATATAGGGCATCTGAACTGGGATCCTATTATTTGCATTTGCAATGATCCTCAGTTGATGTTGATGCTACTGGTCAAGTACCCCACATGTTGAGAAGGACTGGGACAGGGGATGCCAATGACAATTTATTTATCACTATACTGCTTTGGAAAAGGAAACCAGATTCTGACAAAAATGCAATAAATTTAGAAATTTATAATTAGCAAAGCTAAAAAAAAACAGTGCCTGGAAATTTAATTAAAAATAAAAAGCAATCATTCCCAAGTTAATCAATTTAATGCATTTCCAATTAAAATTCCAATTGGATTTTTTTCTTTGAACTCAACAAAGTGATTCTAAACTTTTCGTGGATGAATAATAGAAAATAATAGCCAAGACAAATTAGAAAAGAAGAGTATTTGGGGGCACTTGCCTCACCATATAATAAAACATTATAGATTTCTAGCACAAGATTTCATACCCAGAAGCATCTCACTTCACATGTCTCTAAAATCTCCACTGAAATACTGAAATTAAAACTTTGAGGGAAGTTGGCTTGTGCTGCTGGAGGTTAAGGATCCAGTACTGTCACTGCAGCACTTGTGATGCTAATGTGGCTCGGGTTCGAGCCCTGGCCCAGGAACTTCCATATGCTGTGGGAATGGCCACAAGGAAAAATAAAAAAAAAACTTTGAAGTATGACAAGAAACAAACCAATGATAGCAATGAGGAAGGGCAACACAAATATGAGAAATATGAGAAAGCACAGAAATTTGGAGAAGATGAAAAATGGATGGGAATGTGTTAAATAATAGGAGAGACTGAATGAAGCTTGCATGATCTGGCGGAATTCAGAAAAGACTGTTGAGCAGGTGGAACATGATCTGACTTTCAGAAATCTGAATGGAGGGTCTCTGGGCTCAGTGCAGGCACACATACTAGACAGCAGGTATGAAAAATGAAGCTGACAGAAGAAGGGCTGATTAAAGTTTTGTGAATGGAACTATTGAATAAGGTGACATTTCCACCCCTGTCCCCATTAACTCTAATGTGTTCATCTTCTTTGAGTTGAATAAAGGCAGCCCAACATATATTCCCAGGCACAAAACTAGAAGGTTATTCTCAGCAGAAACAGACTGAATTGTTGAAGATAGTTAAGAGTGGTGATGTGGAAACCTTGAAGTCTTTCCTAATCTGATATTTGGGGAACTTTAACCTTAGAGTCAGTTTCATCTCATTCAGGGGAAATTAGGAGAAAATTATCAAGAGAAGTTGAACGGCCCAACAGACAAAACATCTAATACCAGTATGTAAGCTCTCTCTAACATAACAAAAGCCCTAAAGGAAAACCTTAGGTCCAGGAAAATGAGACCACAGAGCAAAAGATACGGATTCAACCCAGGAGACCAGTCAAGACATATGCTAGACTGACAGCCTTGTAAGGAGGCCTAGACACCACCCAGGCCAAGACAGGCAGGGGTCTTCAGAAGGAAAAGCAATTTGAAAAAAAAATGTGATAACTGATAGAAATACTGATGTAGGGATGCCTCAGTCTGTTCAGGCTGCTGCCGCAAAATATCACATACTAGTTGGCTTCTAAACAACAGAAATCCTTTTCTCACAGTCTGGAGGCTGGAAGGTACAAGATCAGTAGTCAGAAGAATCAGTGTCAGCTGAGAGCCCATTTCCTGGCCATTTTTGTTTATTTGCTTGCTAAGACAATAGTAAGGCTGAAATGGGGTAATAGAAAAGAATTAAATTTCCAGTTGTAAGACCAGGAAATTAGTTTATAATGTCCAAAGTAATAAATAAAAATAGTAATTGTGAAGTTCCCATCATGGCACAGAGGAAACGAATCTGACTAGGTTCGATCCCTGGCCTCACTGAGTGGTTAAGGATCTGGCATTGCCATGAGTTGTGGTGTAGGTTGCAGACCCCTAGCCTGGGAACCTCCATATGCCACGGTGTGGCCCTAAAAAAAAAAAAAAAAGTAGCGATTGTGTATTCTTTGAGATTGGGAGCTTATAAGAAATATACCCACATAAGAACTAAAACTGGTTGCCTCTGGAGATAAAAACTGGGGGACTATTAACAAAGGGCCAGGGCAAATGACTTAAATATTACTCTTCTTTTAGGACAAACTTTCCAGCTATTTTTGTTTCTAATGTTTTAATATGAACTAAAAATCTAATTTACTAAAAATTAGGTTTTTAAAATTTTATTATGGTTATGTTAATTTTTAGTTAGAGAAAGCTCTGCATGCTTATGACTGAGCAGTCCTCTCCAAGAATGCCTTTCCTTATTTTCCTGTCAACCTTTTGTGTCCCTCAGAAGAATTGTATTATTTACATGATGAAATACAAAAAAAATGAATGAAAATAGAGTTAAAGCCATTAAAATAGATTTTGTAAGATAAATAATATTTCATCAATGGTCAAACAGATCCATCATCCTCATTAAAAGTAAACAACTGAGTCAAATATATCCATTGATAGAAACTGTTGCTTTTGATTATAAAATAAAATCCAAATCTCCGTTCAATGAAAAAGAAACATCTGCAACAAAGTGACTTGGAACTGACGTCAGTAAAATATAGGCAAAGGCGAACAAGACTAATACAAAGCAAAGCATAGCAAGTGGTCATGTTCCTAATGTTAGATAGGTGAATTCAAGTAAAAGCATTAAAAGCATCAGAAAATGCACTTTTTGATTACTAAGAGTCAAATGCACTGAAATTTAAAAAGAAACAATTATTTTAAATTAACCATTATTTTCATGTATTTGGCATAGAGGTAAAACCATTTATAGTATACTTGATGGTTGATGGAAAAATGTGTTCTTAGTGGAAGACTGTAATTTACCTCTCTCAGCCTATAGACATCGTCTTCTCTAGACCAACCTTGGATCTCTAGCATGAAATCTCCCTTTTCACCAAATGTGTAGGAGGGCCCATTCTTCTCCAACACTCTGGACTATCAAGCTTTTTTACATTTCTCCTGGCTTTATTAGGTGCAAAATGATATTTCATAGTTTGCGTTTTATTTTATATTTCATTGTTTTCTAATGACTGAATATCTTTGCTTATGATTTTCAGCCTTTTGGCTTACCTCATCCATAAATTTCCTATTTGTATACTTTGTCCATGTTTTATTAACTTGTTATTTCTAATAGATTTTCAGGGTTTACTTACAATTCCTAGATATTCTTAATCCGTGGCCAGTTTCAGATGTTATAAATATCTTCCCAACTGTGTCACTTGCTCTTTATTTTTGCCTATGGCATCTGTCATTGAATGGAAAAACAATTTTAATTTAATAAAATTGACCACTTTTTCAGTCTGTTTTATCAGGTATAATGTACATACAACAAAATGCATCTGTTTTGTTGTACCGTTTGATGAGTTTTGACAAATGTATAAAAATGTATAAACGTATAAACATGTATATCTATTTTTTTTTCCTACATTATCCCCCATCACTTTCCATCACAAGTGAAAGTGTGAAAATTTGCGTTCATTTTTTTGGGTTTTTTTGTAATTTTTTATGGGCACACCCACAACATATGGAAGGTCCCAGGCTAAGGATCAAATCTGAGCTGCAGCTGTCGGCCTACACCACAGCCACATGACAGTAATGCTGGAGCTGAGCCGTGTCTGCGACCTACACCACAGCTCATGGTGATGCCGGATCCTTAACCCACTGAGTGAGGCCAGGGATTGAACCTGCATCCTCATGGATAACAGGCAGGTTCATTACCACTGAGCCATGACAGTAACTGAGGGACTTTGAATAGTCTTTTTGTTTAAAAAAAATTTTTTTCTCTTTTAATAAACACTTTAACTCTGTTGAGAGAGTAAAACAGCATTAGATTCCCAAGATTCTTGCTAAGATATGGTACGATTAGACATTTATTTATTTATTTATTTATTTATTTAATTTATTTCGTCTTTTTGCCTTTTCTAGGACCGCACTCGCGGCAAATGGAGGTTCCCAGGCTAGGGGTCTAACAGGAGCTGTAGCTGCCGGCCTTCACCACAGCCACAGCAATGTGGGATCCAAGCCGCGTCTGCAACCTACACCACAGCTCACGGCAACGCCGGATCCTTAACCCACTGAGCAAGGCCAGGGATCGAACCTGCAACATCATGGTTCTTTGTCGGATTCGTTAACCACTGAGCCACGACGGGAACTCCTGATAGGTATGCTTTGTAAATATTTTCTTCCAATCTGTGACTTGCTTTTCAATATTTTAATGCTGTCTTTTGGAAGGCAGACTTTTAAATTTGTGATTGCTAAATTTATCATCTTACTTTTTGTATAGTTCTAGGAAATTACTGCCTCAACTTCAGAAATGCATTATCTATGTTTTCTTCTAGAAGTTTTATATTTTTAGCTTTTGTTTTTAAATGTACATAACATTTCAAATAAATTTTTATAAACGGTATGAAGTCAAGATTTATTTATTTTCCCAGAAGGATTTCCATTTGTTCCAGGACCATTTGTTCAATGGTCTAAATTCTCAACATTGTCCCCTATTTATTTTTTCCAGATTCTATACTGATCTTTTGATCCATGTTTAGTCTTTAGGGAAAAAGCAAACTCTTGATCAATGTAGTATTACAATAAACTTGAAATTAGATAGTGTGAGTTCTCCAATCTCATTAAAAAAATTAAGTTGTTTTGGTTATAATAGGTCCTATGTATGGGCACATAAATGATAGAATTAGTTTGTCGATTTATAATAAAAAATTCCTGAGATCTTGACTAGAATTGTGTTGAATCTGTACATAGATCTGATGAGAATTACATCTTAGCAATATTAACTTTTGTGATCTAAAATTGTGGACTGTCTCTCCATTTTTAAAATGTCTTCCTTAATTTCTTTTTGCAATATTATATGGCTCTCAGTGTACTGGTTTTGCACACATTTCGTTAAATTGATCCTTAATTACTTGCTGTTTTAATGCTATAGTGAAAAGCATTTATTAATTTTATTTTCTAATAGTTCTTTGCAAAATTATAGAAATCCAGTTGATGTTTATATGGACTTGGTATCTTGAGACCTATTTAAATTCTTATTAGATTTTGGTATATCCCCTAGGAGTTTTTAAACAAACAATCATATCATCTGTGAATGAAGACAGCTTATTTCTTCCTTTCTAATCTGGACATGCCTTTTATTTCTTGGCATGCCTTATTGCACTGATTAGTACTTTCTGTACAATGTAAAACTGAAAAGAGGTGAGAGCAGACAACTTTACTTTTCTCTGTCCTAGGGAGTGAACCATGCAGTTTCACTGTTAACTGTTACCCTTAGATTTTACCAGAAGGAGGAAACTCCCTGCTGATCCTAGTTTGCTGAGAGATTTTAGAATGAATATCTGTTGAAATTCATCAAATATTTTTCTGTACCTCTTAAAAGATCATTTTCTTTTATCTCTTTTGTTCAATTAGTATGAAATTATGCTTGATTTTTAATCGTTAAGTCAACATTATGAAGAACAAACTTCATTTTGTCAAATGCGATATCCTTTATCTATATTACTTTATCTTTCCACCCCCTATGGTTAGCTTTAAGTTTTTATTTTCAAAATGTGTGTCATTCTTCTATCATAGAGATATTGAACAGTGTTTTAGTTTCCAGTTGTGTATATACATTTTATTGGACCAAAGATCTGGGGTGATGATGATTATTAAATTGTTGTCAGAAAACTTGGTGTGTACGACATCAACTTTAAAAATTTCTTCATACGTGAGTGGGAAAAGGGGTGAACTGCCCTGGTTATTCTCCCTTTATCTTGGCACATCCAGTCTTTACTTTTGTGTTACCATATGCCTTGGAAGATTCACCTCTGTGGACTAAGTTACTCAAGATCTCTAGCCTCCAGCTTCTGTTCAGGTTTATCAAATGCGAGATATTAGCACAAGTTTAGAATGAAGAAGCAAAGGGAGAGATGGGTGTACTTATTCCCCTGTCTTCCCTGCTTTGCTACAGTTGTGTTCTGTCTTCCTCCCTCTGGAGCCTCAGCTCCTGATTGGTTCCCCTTGACTTCACTCATTCATTAGGGACCAGGCACACCATTTTCTCTTACTGATTCTTCAGACTAAGGACATTCTTTTCTGCTGTTGCTGGTCCCTGGTGCTCAACTTTTGTTGATTGCCCTAACTCTGTCCCTATTCTTATTTTTTAAAATAGCATTTTTCAGGTAAATCCTTTTTGTTTGTTTGTGTTTCATCTTAATGCTCAGCTTGATCCATACTCAACAAAGAATCTCAAATAAAAACACGAAGGCGCAAACTTTTTAGGATATATTTTTTCCTAATATTTGGACATATCAGACCTCTCTTTGGGCTGACTGATTCTTTTCTGGAAACGCAAAATTCCCTATCACCATCACCAGCATTATCACAATGATGGTGCTGTTTAAAATCATCAAACACTTGATTAAAAACAATAACATAAAGGAGAGATGACAAATTCCATCCCAACATTCCATTCCCTTAAAATCTTCTCAACGCATGTCAGATTCCTCTTTACACACTTCAGGCAAGCTCTGGCAACTCAACCTTGATAATCATTGGCCACTTTTAAATATTTGCTTTTTTAAAAAAAATGTAATAATTTTTTTTATTTTTTTCCATTATGACTGCTTTACAGTGTTCTGTCAATTTTCTACTGCAGAGCAAAGTAACCCAGTCACACACACACACACACACACATACACGTATATGTGTATGTATACACATTCTTTTTCTCACATTATTTTCCATCATGTTCCAGCACAAGTGACTAGATATAGTTCCCTGCGCTATACAGCAGGATCTCATTGCTTATCCACTCTAAATGCAATAGTTTGCAACTATCAACCCCAGACTCCCAGTCCATCCCACTCCCTCCCCCTCCTCCTTGGCAAACACAAATCTGTTCTCCATGTCAATGTGTATCTTTTCTGTGGAAAGTTTCATATGTGCCTTATGTTAAATTCAAGATATAGGTGATATCATATGGTATTTGTCTTTCTCTTTCTGACTTATTTCACTTAGTATGATAGTCTCTAGTTCCATCCATGTTGCTGCAAATAGCATTATTTTGTTCCTTCTACGACTGAGTATTATTCCATTATGTATATACACCACATACATCTTCTTAATCAATTCCCCTGTTAATGGACATTTTAGTTGTTTCCATGTCTTGGCTATTGTGAATAGTACCTTAACATAATAAAAGCCATTTCTGACAAACCCACAGCTAATATAATACTCAATGGAGAAAAGCTAAAAGCCTTCTCACTAAAATCTGGAACAAGACAAGGATGCCCCTCTCACCAATTTTATTCAACATAGTATTGTAAGACCTAGCCCAACAAGCAGACAAACAAAAGAAATAAGCTGTCCAAATTGCAAGAGAAGAGGTAAAACTGTCATTGTATGTAGATGATGTGACACTATATATAGAAAACACTAAGGACTCCACACAAAAAACTACTCAAACTGATCAATGAATTCAGCAAAGTATCAGGATACAAGATTACCACTGACAAATCAGTTGCATTTCTGTATACTAACCAAAATATTAGAAAAGAAATACAAAAATACAATATCTTTTAAAATTGCACCTAAAAAAATCAAATACCTTGGAATAAACCTGACCAAGGAGGTGAAAGACTTATATGCTTAGAACTATAAAACATTAATCAAGGAAAATAAAGAAGATGCAGAGATATTCCATGCTTCTGGGTTGGAAAAATTAATATTGTAAAATGGCCATATTACCCAAAGCAATCTTCAGATTCAGTGCGATCCCTATCAAATTATCTACGACATTTTTCACAGAACTAAAACAAACAGTCCAAAAATTTATATGGGACCATAAAAGACCCAGAATTGCCAAACAATCTTGAGGAACAAAAACAAAGCAGGAGGTATAAGTCTCCCAGACCTCAAGCAATATTACAGAGCCAAAGGAATCAAGACAGTGTGGTCCTGGTACCAAAACAGACATACAGACCGATGGAAAAGAACAGAGAACTCAGAAATAAACCCAGACATCTACAGTCAATTAATCTGTGACAAAGGAGGCGAAAATATAAAATGGGAAAAAGACAGTCTTTTCAGCAAGTGATGTTGGGAAAACTGGACAGCTGCATGTAAATCAATGAAACTAGAACACACCCCCACACCATACACAAAAATAAGCTCAAAATGGCTTAAAGACTTAAGCATAAGACAAGATACCATCAAACTCCTAGAAGAGAACATAGTCAAAACATTCTCTGACATCAACATTACAAATGTTTTCTCAGATCAGTCTCCCAAGGCAACAGGAAAAAAAGCAAAAATAAACCAATGGGACCTAATCAAACTGACAAGCTTTTGCACAGCAAAGGAAACCACAAAAAATAAATAAATAAAGACAACCTATGGAATGGGAGAAGATAGTTTCAAATGATGCAACTGACAAAGGATTAATCTCTAAAGTATACAAACAGTTTATACAATGCAACAACAAAATAGCCAACAACCCAACTGAAAAATGGGCAAAAGATATGAAGAGACATTTCTCCAAAAATGATATACAGATGCCCAACAGCCACGTGAAAAAATGTTCAACATCACTAATTATTAGGAAAATGCAAATCAAAACTACTCCGAGGTACCACCTCACACTAGTCAGAATGGCTGTCATAAATAAGTTCACAAATAAATGCTGGAGAGGGTGTGGAGAAAAGGGAACCCTTCTACACTGTTGGTAGGAATGTAAATCGGTACAACCACTATGGAAAACAATATGGACGTACCTCAGAAAACTAGACATAGACCTACCATATGACCCAGCAATCCCACTCTTGGGCATATATCCAGACAAAGCTTCCTTGAAAAAGATACATTCACCCGTATATTCACTGAATGTTTGTTTTAAATAACTAACTCAACAGTAGTTAACAACACTCCCTGGCACTTGAGCAAGTATAGCAAATATGGAATCTTAAGGCTGTATATCTTTTCTTTATATATTTGGCCTGATGCACCCTTTTGAAATCTAATTTGGCAAAATTCTGAAACTCTTTCGTTGCATATATTACCTTTCACTTATGTGTTTGGAATTTACCTTCTTAACAGTAGCATAAGCAATGGAAAATGGAGCAGGAGAGCTTTGAGGAAAAAAGTGGCCTGGCTGTGTTAGTCAACTGCTCCAAGTGAGCTCACTATCTTTTTAAAATGGCTTTTCGCCAGAGTTCCCGTCATGGCTCAATGGTTAACGAATCCAACTAAGAACCATGCGGTTGCGGGTTTGATCCCTGGCCTCGCTCAGTGGGTTAAGGATCCGGCGTTGCCGTGAGCTGTGGTGTAGGTTGCAGACGTGGCTCGGATCCCGCGTTGCTGTGGCAAAGGCCGGCGGCTACAGCTCCTGTTAGACCCCTAGCCTGGGAACCTCCATATGCCGCGGATACGGCTCTAGATAATGGCAAAAAAAATGGCTTTTCGCCCCAGAGGAAAGCTGTATCACTCAGATTATGAGAAAACCTCACTCCAGAGGGATATGAGGATTCAAAACTCTGAGATTCATATTTGCCTAAATATTTTCTTCCAAGATGACAAGTTACGTTTTGTCCCCAGCCAATACCTTTACTTAGCATATGAGTAAGAGGTGTGGTGTCTACTCCAATTCAGAAATATGTATTTCCAGACCTTATGTCTAATATTCAACTATGCCCTAAATAGAGTTAATAAATGAAGTGGTTCCTTAAGTCACCTTCAAAGTGTTCTGATTCTTTGTCACGCCCTCCGTGCCTTGAGTTAAGCAGTTAAATCCTTAACCATCTTTTCAAATTATTTTTGTAAACTTCTTAGAACCATTTGACTCAGTTGGGACACCATCACCTCCTATACCATTATCACCATAATAACTAAGCTCCTCAACCACTTCACCTCCCTTTACCTTGCCCTCTACTTGTAATTCATTTTTTCTTCACCAGTGATAATTGTAATAACTGTAACCACAGATTATCTGGGTCATCAGGTAGAATAAATGTCTATTATTTTAAAACATGTGAAATTTTATTTTAGAATTCCATCTTTCAAGATATGGGAAATGATATTCTGGGTGCCAATGATTCTATTAGTCAGGGTCACTTCACAAAAGACAAGCTGTGCTTTAAATGGACAATTTACGAAGTGTGGGCAACCTTAGATATCATACAGTGATGGTTAGAAAACCAAGTACCAGAGACAGAGGGAACATGTTATTTACACCTGAAAGATTAGACACAGTGGTGCACCAACTGTAGTAGCAAAACAGTCTGACAGTTAAGGTTTCCACTTCACCCAGGCATCACCAGTCACTCAAAGAATCTCTTCCATGCCAGCAAGTATACCTGCCTTGAGGCAGATATATCATTGATACTGCTTCCTAGCTCCAGGTGAGGCGAATGTTCACTATTTCAACAGCCATGCTTCTTCACTGAGCTACCCCAGTCAAACAGTCTGTCAGGTGCCTCTCTCTGCCCTTCTGTTCCTAGCTGTTACCACTTCTGGGCCTCAGATACATTCTATGCAACTCCTAACCTTCACAGTAGCCATTTCTAGGCATGTCCTTGGCTTTGGTTTCCCTCCAAAATGTGATCCCATGGCTCCTTTCATTGGTGGTGTATAATTTCTCTTTCAAAGAAAGCCCTCCCTTTTCACTTTTCTCCATGGATAAATATTCGATTATTCATTTATGCTTTCTTATCATTTATATAAAGTCACAGATGTTCTTCAGGGTCCTCTCAATCAACCATCTAGACACAGATGTCCCCATTGCTGCTAATATTCTAATAAGTTTGCCAATATTCTTCACTTGCTCATGTATACAATTCATGTTCATGGGGGAGGATATCAATCTAGAGGAAAATCTCTGGCTTAAAACAAGATTTGGATGCATGCATAAAGAAGATGTGAACATGTATACAATGGAATACTACTCATCTATAAAAAAGAGTGAAATTTTCACCATTTGCAGCAACATAAATGGACTTGGAGGGATTAAGCTAAGTAAAATAAGTCAGAGAAAGGCAAATACCGTATGATTATCATTTGTTTGTGGAATCTAAAAAAATACAACCTAGTAGATAACAAAAAAAGGAGACTCACAGAGGACAAATTAGTGGTTGCCATTAGGATGAGAGAAGGGGGAGAAGTAATATAGGAATAGAGTATTAGAAGGTACAAGCTGTTGGTATAAAATAAGCTACATGGACGTATTGTACAACACAGTGAAAATAGAAGATATTTTATAATAACTAGAAATGGATATAACCTTTAAAAATTGTGAATCACTCTACTGCACATCTGAAACATTTAATGCTTTATATCAATTCTACTTAAATAAAAATTTTTAAGATGTATTCACGTAACAATTATTTGCTTAGCAACTATTTTTGTAAGGTTCTGTGCTGGTTGGATTCAAGAAGGTGATTGCTTTATTCCAAAAAGTGCAGAGTGAGAGTTCCCAATGTGGCTCTGCAGAAACGAAACTGCCTAGCATCCATGAGGATGCAGGTTCAATCCCTGGCCTCTATCCTGGGTTAAGGATCCAGCATTGCTGCGAGCTCTGGTGCAGATTGCAGATGCAGCTCAGATCTGGCATTGCTATGGCTGCGGCGCAGGCCAAAAGCTATAGCTCAGATTCAACGCCTAGCCTGGGAACCTCCATATGCCGCAGGTGCGGCCCAAAAAGACAAAAAACAATAAAACAATAAATAAATAAATAGTCCAGAGTGAAATGGTGACAGTATTTATTTTTCTTAACCAATTGAAAAAGCAAGAATTTCCCATTGTGGCTTAGCATGTTAAGAACCTGACTAGTATCCATGAGGATGTGGGTTCAATCCTTGGCCTCACTCAGTGGGTTAAGGATCTGGTGTTACCTCACTGATGTGGATCTGTTGTTACTGTGGCTGTGGCATAGGACAGCAGCTGCAGTTCTGATTTGACTCCTAGCCTGGTAATTTCCATGTGTTGCAGGTAGACCCTTAAAAAAATAAAAATTTAAAATTAAAAAAAAATGAAAAATAAAACCAGTTTAGGGTAACCTGTTTATCCTAAGTTTAGGGTAATATGCTTGCTAATACAAGTTGAAGACACACTTATCCACTTTAAATCTGCAATGCTGATAGTCCATTTTTTGGTTGATACGTGTTCCCATAGTTCCGCTGGCCCTAACATCTAGATTCTGCCGTGGCTGCACCAGAAACTCAGCCAAATGACATGAAGACTGATATTAGTAGCAAGGAAGTTAAAGGAGAGTCCATAAGTATGGACCACATTTTCTGAAAAGCTTCAAATAATTCTGTATTGCAGAAATATGAAGCTCACCTTATAATACTTAGTAATATCTGGTAAAAATGGTGAAAGGGAGGTACAGAGCTGAAGTCCTACGATGTGGAGTCTCATAAGGGGCCAATGCAAAATACCTTTTCAGTGGGCCCATTCCCTTGAGTTGCCTTGATCCTAACTATCCTTCAAAGCACAACTCAAAAGTCTTTCTTTGTCATGAATTCCTCTCTGACAAGTAATCATCTTTTCCTTCTCCTGATGCCCAATTTTTCTTCTGGCTTCAATCCGTTGGTAACTTCACCTTATGAAACACCCACCACGTTTGCACTTTTTTTTTTTTTGCATTTTTAGGGCCTCACCCGCAGCATATGGAGTTTCCCAGGCTAGAGGTCGAATCCAAGCTACAGCTGCGGGCCTTCACCACAGCCACAGCAATGCCAGATCTGAGCCACATCTGCAACCTACACCACAGCTCACAGCAATGCCAGATTGTTAACCCAATGAGCAAGGCCAGGTATTGAACCCAGAACCTCATGGTTGCTAGTCAGATTCGTTAACCACTGCACCAGCACGGAAACTCCATGTTTGCGCTTTTTGAAAAACAGAAAAATATTGAAGTATAATTTCAAAGCTGAAGTATAGATTTACAATATTGTGTTGGTTTCGGGTATATGACACAGTGATTCAGTTATAATATATACATATATTTACATTCTTCAGATTGTCTTCCCTTATGTGTTATTACAAGATATTGAATATAGCTCCCTGTGCTACACAGTAGGTCTTTGTTGGTTATCTCTTTTATATATAGTAGTGTGTATCTGTTAATTTTTGTACTTTTTACAATTTGACAGTAGTGTACCTTTCATCATAAGCTTCTACAGGGCAGCCAGATAGCGGATGACATAATGTGTTCTTACGAGTACATAAATGCATGGTGAAATTCTGATGGATAACTGTCTTTCACGCCTTCCTATTTGTAGCTGGCAACATCTGCAATTCAGATTTTTTTTTTGGACATTAGGTTATTTTTCCAGAAATATTTTCTTTTCTTTTCTTTTTTTCTTTTTGGTGGCACTCCCAGTATGTGGAAGTTCCTATGCCAGGGACTGAACTTATGCCAGAGCAGGAATCCGAGCAATAACAATGCCATATCCCTAACCTACCACTCCACAGAAGAACTCCACCCAAAATATTTTCGTAAACTAAATTTACACTTATTTTTTGTAGTGTAGTGTATATGGTTTAAGACTATTTAGAATCTACTACTTCTTTCCCAGCTATGACTTTTAACTTCTTTACTTCCTATCTCAGAAGACATTTTGAAAAGGGGTAAACTTTCATACTCTCTCCAACTTTACCACTTCCAGTAGACCTCAGGTAAGCTGTACCACCTCCTGCCCAGAGCAAGTATTATTTTTGCCTCAGGTGTTTACTTAGGAATATATGAAACCCCAATTTTTTTACAGAATACCTAAGCCTACTTCCTGCTATTTCTATGGAGCTATTTTTTTCTTACATTATGAGCTCTAAATTTAAGAACTGGTCACTTTTTTCTATTATCCCTTTTACTTACACACTATGTGCTTAAACATACGCTGGTGAATTAAAAGCATGTTTCATAATTACATGGAAACCTCTCAGTCACATTAAATGGGACACAGAACAGTTACTAAGAAAGCAGCTCTGCCTTGATTTTCAGCAGGGATATGTTCTGGATATGCCACGTTTACTGCTGCAGTTATCAGTCTGGCCCAGTGGTTAGTTGCACACTGATCTACAATTTTCTGTCTTTATCTCCTTCATCATTCCCATTCTCCACTGGTCCTTTCCAGTCACTAGGCAGTCAACATGAGAGATAATTCTATGGTTAAAGTTTCTGCTTTGGGAATCATTAAGTTGTCCCCCAATTAATTTGTGTTCTTTAGAAGCTGTTTGCCTATAAGATGTAACTTGATAATTGCAGTCAGGTAAAGCAGCTAAATGTTGAGGGTACCTTGAAAGATGGTTTCAAATATAATATTTTATGTCCTTCTAATCATATCCATTAAGACCGTCCAAAGATCCAGTTCACGTTTTCTTTATGTATTGCCCTTTAATTATACTGGTATTTCATCTCCCACATTTCTTTTTGCCATTGATACTAATGGACATGTTGGAACTATTTTTTCAAAAACAATAGGAAGATACTATAGGAGAAAAAAAAGGAAGCACGCATATTGATCTTTTTTAATATTAGTTGGTAAAAAAACAACACCTATTTTTTATTCCTGATTCACTTTCGCATGTCTTCCTGTTTTGTTTCGTTTTTTTTTTTTTTTTTTTTGTCATCTTCTCTCTTCTAACTTCTTGCACCCATCCTTCATTCTCCATGTTTTCAGGCTTCATTGTCCCATACTATTTCCTTTTCCTATAAAATTTTGTTATAAAATAAACACAACCCAAGATGCTGTGTTACACTTCCAGGGGCATTTGCTAAATCACTCTTCTCCAAACTGAAATTATTTAATACAGAAGAATATATTTCCAGTGAAAAGAAATGTGACAGTCTAAAACAGAAACAGGGGCAAATCTTTTGGCCTGAGAGATTATTTTAGATCTTTAGGTCTTACCAAAAAAAGCAGCAACCTAATCACAGTAGGATTTGAGGAATAGTGTTTTGATTCAAGAGATCCATGAGAAGGAAGCTTGTGTCTCCAGCTTCCCACAGAAGCTGCTTCCTAGACCCAATCATGGCAATGAAATAAATTTGTCCTTGTAATCCACAAGAAAAGCTTAGCACACCCAGCAAAAAAGGTTACTTATTGTGTCTCAAAATACAGGCTTCTGGCTTGCCCTCAAAAATGTTTTAACCGTGTTGTTTGTGATTTTAATTAGTTTTCCAAACATATGACAAACTAAATTGAATAAATCAAACTGACCTTTAAATTTCTAGAATTATAGCCTATTTAAATGTCCATAATGCTACAATAATAACCCAAGTTAATAACCATTTCACTCTCCTCCCTGAAAGGCTCTCTGGGTGATACACAATGTTATTAATTTTGGCATGATTACAAATTATTCCCATAGTTCAGGTTTAATACAGTATTGATGCTGTTATTAATATGGATTTGTCAGTAAAAATACAAAACTGAGTCAGTCCCAGCTAATGTCAGTTTTAAGGTTAAAAATAAAAGATAAAAAAACAGCTTATATTGAGGAAAGTAGGGAAAACCCATAAGACTAGAATTTTATTATAAGGATACTTGGCTTGATTTGAGAAAGGCTTCAAAATGATAAAATGGCAAAAAAAAACTACTGTAAGTTTATCTGTTAGAAATATAAGATTTTTTTTCAATGTATATTGGCCATTTGTATATTTTTAAAAAATTTATCAAGGGGTTGATTAGGTAATGTGACCAATTCTACAAGTAAGGTTAATCTTCAGGGCTGAATGAAGAATACAATAATTTTACTCACAAGACACTATTTTGTGAAGCATGTGGGGCAACAAGGCAAATCCAGCTGCTTATAAATGCATGACTTGGAGTAAAAGAGAAAATTATGATGTATAAAAATAACTTGCATAGAAAGGTAGTCTAGCACAGAGGTGAAGAGTTCTAGCTGAACTCATGTGAATCCAGTTTAACCTTTGGCCTTTCTTGTGTTAGTTTTATTAATTACTGACCATCTCTGGCCAAGACACTTTATAGGAAATGTTACAAAAATATCTCAGAAAGTTTGCAATAGATAAAATAATATAATGCACGGAAAATGTGTAGTAGTACCTGGCTCGAGGTAAATGTTCAAAACATGTAAGTTCCTGTTAATAGGCTACCATGATGTGCAGAAGCAAACATCACTTTAATCATTATATTTTCATACTTGGAGAAATAAAGTAATTTCCATAAGGACTCACAGTTATTAAAAATTTGTGATGAGATTAAAACCATGTCATTTCCAATTACTAAATCAGTTACCATTCCATCCCATCTGCTTTGATTGTTTTCCAAGGTATGATTCCAGATAAAATATAGATGGAGTTTGATTTATTTCATGTAAAAATTAAGTCTCACAGATTTCTGCTTTCAGTAATTAAAAGAAACTCTTAGAATAGAGCAATTAGAATAGCTGGACAAAATTTTTTCTTCTTAAGGATATCAGACAGTTATAATGAAGTGGATGTTTATGGATCAAGTATTGGGAGGGTAGAATAATTCAGAGGGGTTAAAGCAGCCTCTTAATTTTTTTCTTTATAGAGTCCTACCAATACTAGAAGAAGCAATTGAGAAGCTGTCCAATACGATTCTTTTTACTTTTGTTTGTATGTGAAATGTTCCATATCAGGTAAAATAAAAAACAAACAAACAAAAACCCTTTCCACACCTGTTCCCTAACTTACCTTTTCAACTCTGTCTCCTACTGTTCATGGATCCTTGATCACTGTTTACTATTTCCTTTGTCCTTCATGGCCAATGCCCCAATGTTAATTATTCCATGTAACAAAAATATTATCGTTCTTTCAACTCCAAAGTTATTTTTCTCCATGAAGTCAGGTAGCACCTAAATGAAAATAGCCTCAGTGTGTTCCCTTGCCATGTCCTTTGATCTTTGCATAACAATGAACAGATTCTCTTTTCTGTGTACATATATGAAAATACGCCTGTCTTTTCACAAGCATTTTAGATTTTTAGAAAGGCCTACGACATATTTTTATCCCCCTGTTACGACAAACACAGGGATGATATAAATTTTGCTGGACCCAATGTCTGTGTAATTGCTTTAAACTGTAAAGACTACAAAAATACAAATACAAGCTAGGTACAGTGGCTTGGAAGTCCCAAGCCAGTTAGGGCCCCTAAAACTTCAGCTTCAGCAGCTTTAAAGTAAATCCATTTATAGCAAAACATCATGCACAAAATATTTGGCTTGCCACAATAAATGCTCATTAGGGGACCAGGTTCATCATTGTTTCAAGATTATTATTTTCTGTGATTCTGAGACTGTCTTCTGTTCCTCTGTGTTTAAATATTTGGAAACAGATGAAGTGGTACCAGTATTCCCAACATTTCCATTCTGGGCTCCTTCATTACCCTTGCATTTTTTTTTTCTTTAAAGGTAATTTAGTTTTGGATATGTAGCTTTTCTAAGAAAAGCTAACCTGTAAATGCAAAGGAAAGCAGGGTATATAAATGATTCCTACACTCTATTTTATTGTTTGGAGTTTTGCACTCGATTTATTCCTCCTTCTCCTTCTGCCCCACATCTGGGCAAGCTGATAAGAAAGCCGGGGTCATCTTTTCTTTTTCCTCAGCAGAAAGCTCAAACAATACTAACTTCACCCCTCACATGTATAGGTACCCTCATTCCAACCCACAACAAAATCCCAAGCCAAATTCCATTTCCTACTCTCCCACGCTACTTTCATATCCGTTTATGAACCTGTTCTGCTCTCCCCCAGAAAGGCTCACCAGGTGAGTATTAAACCTTTTCATGATGTCTTGGTGTGTGTGCATGTGGCATCATCAGCCTTGACATTCAAATCAAATTTTACAGGATGATGGTCCATGTCATCTGTAGTATAACCACAACATGGGAACATCTCATGAATATAAGAAAAAGTGAGTGGTTGGACGGAAACTAGAACGTGGAGTACATTCGTGGAAACTGCAGGAGTTACTATTTGAGAAGAAGAATGTGGAAGTTCATAAGTTTCAGGCTAGAACATTTGGATCTTATTCTACAAGCAGTAGGAACTCATTTTTAAACTTGACTAAGAAAGTGGCATGATTCCATACATGATTTAGGAAATGGATCAGTCTACCATATGCTAATTGGTAATGATAAGGCTGTTATTTCTTTCAAAATGGGAGTGGATACAAGAAAACTCATGGGGACTTTGATGACATAGCACCTGAAGAAGAGAGCAATAGGCTTAGGGAAACCTCCACACTGCAGATACTCCAAGGGTCACAGGTGGTTTAATGCATAGTATTCAAAGGGCATATTAACCTTGAGCTGGGCTAGTGCAATCATGTAGGTGAAGCCAGAGGGGTACAAACAGGGGCAGAAGAAGTTATCCATTAGAAGTGTTCGGTTCTACAAGATTTACCCATAAACAGCAAGAAGCTTTATAAGTTTTATAATAGTGATCTGAGCTATAGAGACCAGGATCCAGACCTGAGAAAGGTAACTTTCCACAAGTCAGAGTGGGTTTCAAATCCCCTAATATTAGATTCCCATGACAAGCAATGTCTAGAGATCTAGGAAGATCAAGCAGAAAGACTGTGTATGGTGTATTTAAGTAGAATTCCAACCTGAAGTAACACACTAATAGTAGAAGGCCGCTGAGAGTGATGTAATTTAGGGCCACTTAGGAAGCTAGGCATCCTCATAATCTGTTTTAGGTACATTCTATTTCTGAAAATGTATCATCAGAGAGGAGATGCAGAAGGCTCTGAAGAGGGAAGCACTGCCGTTCCATGGTTTCCTCAGGCTACAAAACCATGGGTTTGGAGAGCTTGGTTCTATTTTAGATGGTCATGATGGCAAAACCCAAGTTAACTAAGAGCCAAATCTTAACATTCTATTTTATGCAATACTTTCTAAAGGGAATATTTGATAGCTACTTAGCTTCTAACTTTCTACCAAATACTCCAAAGAAATTTCCATTTGAGTGGAGGCTTTGAACATGCTTTGTCTATTTACATCTTTACTATTTACATATAGGAAAAGATAATTAATCATGTGACGCACAAAGTAATGTCACCTGAGCGAGACTACAAATGCTGAGCAACATTGGAGGAGAGAAGAGATCCTTCAAACATATTCATTCCTGCTCTCAGCTAGAGAGGGATTCAGAGAGTACTTGTTAAGGAATTCAAAGTAAGTTTTGGAGTTCCCCCTGTGGTGCAGTGGGTTAAGAATCTGACTGCAGTGTCTTGGATCGCTGCAGAGTCATGGGTGGTTCAATCTCCAGCCTGGTGCAATGGATTAAAGCTGCATAGGTCATATTCAGTCCTGGCGTGGGAACTTCCATATGCCCTGTGTGCAGCAATTGAAAAAACAAAAAAAAAACGTAAGTTTTAATGGTGGGATGTCAATTAAGATGTCCAACAGAACAGTGAAATACAAGTAGCTTAAACAAATGAGCTTTATTTTCTCACGCGGCAGAGTATCTGGTGGCCGATAGTTTCTATGTGGATGCCAAAATTCAGAGTCAGCATCTCTGTCAGGCTCTTGCCCCTTTATGGTCACAAGACGGATGCAGCATTGCAGGTATCATTTCCTCGCAAGACTCACAAAAGTCAGGAACTGAGCATATCTGTCACCTGTGTCTCTCCCTCATTAAAGAGGAAAAATTTTTCTAAGGATTTCCCTCCAGCAGAATCTCGCTTACACGTCTCTAGCCAGAACTGGATAAACTGTCTACCCACACATGAGCCGATGGGCGCACCTTCCAGAAACCCAGTAATATTCACCAGTACCTGAACAAAACAAGGGTACTATTAGCAATGCAGGGGGAAATGGCCTAGGTATGAGCTGATAACAGTATCTAGACCTTAGGTTTAGGCACTTCTCTTTTGAGTTCAGCACTGCATTTAATGATGGCGTTCTGTGCTTCAACTTAGAATTTCCTGGTGATAAGAGTGTCTCATACAGTGACTGGCCAGAATTAAAGATAATTTGGGGCAGTGAGGCCTGCCTGGATTCACACTTCATAAACAACCATCTGTTTCGCTTAGTCTGTCTACAAATAGGGATGAATCTGTCCTCCTTCTTTAAATACTTACTCAGAATTTACTTCTTCTACTGAACTTTCCAAGTCTTACATCTCTCTGATGGACGAGCTCTGATCTCAGTTTCCTTGGTTAGCTCACACATTGCAGGGCTGTGTTTAACTACTTACCTCATTCCTAGAAGGCAGAGGTTTGCCTATTTGTTCTTCCAGGGATTATAACCTTTTCCAAGGCTCTCCAAATAAGTAATGATAATGATTCAAGTCAACCTATTGTTCAGCAGATAATAAACTGGCCTCTCTCCTGTTCATGGATTCCAGAAATCATGGCTCACAGATATCCACAGCTATGTCTCGAATACTAAAATACTTGGAAAATATTTTAATTATTTTGTTCATAGGATGTATAAGGGAAAACAAGGAATACATAAAAATGATTTTCTTCCCTATTCCTCTTCTCTCTTTCCCAAAGCCCAAAACGCTGTTGATCAGAGACTGCTTTTCTATGCGGTGTTTAATCCCAGTATTTTTCTTTCAAACTTGTATTAAGTGCAGCTTAATAATTTTAAAGATAATATAAAGGATTAAGAAGAGCATTGCGGAGTTCCCGTCGTGGCGCAGTGGTTAACAAATCCAACTAAGAACCATGAGGTTGCGGGTTCGATCCCTGGCCTTGCTCAGTGGGTTAAGGATCCCACGTTGCCGTGAGCTGTGGTGTGGGTTGCAGACACGGCTCGGATCTTGCATTGCTGTGGCTGCGGTGTAGGCCGGCACCTAACAGCTCCTATTAGGCGCCTAGCCTGGGAACCTCCACATGCTGCAGGTGTGGCCCTAAAAAAGTGCATTGCATTTCAGCTACCCTTGCCTATTTAATACCCAAGAATAGAGAGTTGGAATGCACTTCATTCTGGTGCTCATAAAATGCATAACAATGAAACGTATTTATATGCCTATACTTTGAGAGTCATTGCTAATGGGTAGACTATACTTAAGTCTCACCAACTTCAACCACCCTACTCAATTGAGTCTAAAGTATGACCAGTCGCTTGAAGGTGGAAGCGATGTGAATTTTGCTAAATGAGACCCCTTGGGTTGGGGTCTTTATCTGCAGTTGTCTCTCTGGTTTTGTCATTTAAGAGTTGAGCTTGGTGCTGGGTTCTTAAGAAGGCACTCAGGTGTCCAAGATGATCATTCTACACAAAAGTATAGTTAGTACTATGTAATGGAGGATGACTTTATTAGCACCAGCAGTTATGCCCTGAACAAAATCAGCTCTGAAAGCTCCATTGCTACTATTGCCACTAAGGTCATCTATGCATCTGGTAGATTACCCATGTTAATTTTCCTAAAGTCTAATAATACCAAACATATGCTCAAAAACACTTTCTGACTCCGCATTACTAAAACTTTTTAGAAATTAGATGATTTAACCCAGTAAATGTTTTACTATTTTTAAACTAAATAAGGTAAAAACATATGGTTAAAATGAAGCAGCTAAACCAATTATACATATATATAGAAATGAAACTTAATAGCATTGCAATGACTAGAGGAAAATTTAAGTTTTCGCAAACTGATGTACCCACAAAACTCTCATTAATATGTTTTGTTGTATCTTGATCTTTGTCTTCTTTCTTGACTACCTTCAAGTTACACAATTTCAATCTAAGATTAATACTCAGATATTTAAATTAGAAAGATTGTTCAGTCTTTTCTTTGGAGAGTAGCAAATGGAGAGATTTTCCTCATACAGGCAGGGTTTCAGCAGTGATCTGAGGGTTCCAAGAACCTCTTAAGGGCTTTTCAATTCCAGACGCTTAAAAAATAGGAAAAAAAATCAAATTGTGTAAAAACAATAGCTCTGTCATTGGCTGGCATCTCTATATCTCCAATTTGCACTTGAATAAAGAAAGAACTCATGATACAAATAAAAATAGCTTATTTTGAAAATAGCATCATATAATAGGTTGGAAACATACCCCAATAATTGTGTTCAGACTTGCTTTACACTCCTGGATATTTTTATCTAAAACTCACATCACGTATTTCTGTTTGATCTAAAATAACCTCATTTCTTTATATATCAGAATTTCTTTCCCCCATTAGTAAAAATAAAATCATGTAGGTGCAATTTTGTTTTCTTTATACTTTGGGGACTAAATTTAACTAATTAACATTTTAATGACATGCTACCATTTGTTCCTGCAGAATTAGGGGACTTGCTCAAGACAAACTGAGATATACTTTGAACCATCTGGAATTTGATTTTAAATAAGTACTTGTTTTCCCATATGCTTGTGGACATTTGGGGGTGATGAACATATAGGCCATATAGAAAAAATAGAATTTACTTATTTTATTAAACTTTTCACACTGAAAAGATTATGAATTGCTTCTCTAAATGGCACTGAGTATTCTGGTAGAACAGGCACTCAAGGTAATACTGTGAAGTACACTGATTCAGCATGACTGGACAGAATGTAATCTATGTAGAAAAACATTCGAATTAAAATATTGTCAAGAATGGGAGTGCCTGTTGTGGCTCAGTGGTAACAAATCTCACTGGCATCCATGAGAAAGCGGGTTCAATCCCTGGCCTTACTCAGTGGGTTAAGGATCCAGTGTTGCCATGAGCTGTGGTGTAGGTCACAGACGTGGCTCAGATCTGGCATTGCTGTGCCTGTGGTAAGGCCAGCTGCTGTAGCTCAGATTCAACCTCTACCCTGGGAATTTCCATATGCATCAGGCGCAGCCCTGAAAAGACAATATATATATATATATATATATATATATATATATATATATATATAGTCAAGAACAAACTTTTATAACCTTTAAAAATACAGGCATCAACCCAACAGAGTTAAAGCTCTATTGTTACTGATAGAGACATTATTGGACCCAGTTTAATGAACGACTAAGGACTAGAACAGTGGACACAGAGGCTCACACAGTCTGGGAAAGGCACACACTTTCTGGGTAGGAAAACGGAAGACAAAGTTAAAGTGAGATTGGGACAGGTATAGAAAACCTTGTATATAATGCTGAGCTCGAGGACCTACAAATTAAATAAATGAGCCAGATGGCTCCATCTGAAATAATCAGTTTAGGACATCAAGATACTTCTTTATTATGAAAGATAACACTGGCTTCCTTGGTAGTTGTAGACATACAGTGAGAAAAGAAATTGAGAAAGACCAAAGAATATTAAATAGCTTTTTGAGACCTGACACTGGAGAAATTGCATAGACTGCAATAGTCCAACTTCTAAGGCCTCCCACGGTGCTTGGTGCCATGCCATGCCATGCCTACAGCAACAGGTCCACTCAAACGGAATTCCAAAATTATGCAAGAGTCCCAAACTGCGTCCTTAAATCCATGCGGAGCTATGCCACCCACTTATCCCTCATCCCTGTTTGTTCTTGAATGATTACCTTGCCATGAGCCATCCTAAAGCTCACTTTCAGCACAAATCTCTGAAAAATTTGTTCAGCTTTTTTCTTTTCCTGTAACCTCTCAATTTTATGACCTCCCTTTTTTCCTTTAATCTTTATTCTCTTAATATTTTACTTTGCACTCTGTCAAGATACAAATGCCCTTATTTTCTATATTTGGAAGTGGAACACAACTATTGTATTGATATAGTAGCTAGAGCTCACTCATATGTGGTATCAAATGCAGTGGAGATAAAGGATGTGAAGAAACATCTTAACCTCCCTGCATCTTCATCCTCAACGTGCTTCTGTAGATGCCCGCATAAAACCTGATTTTTATTAACTACTGGCTAGGTAAATTGACTAGTTAGCCAATGAAACAGACAAGGACTCTTTTTTTCTTCTTTTCCTTTAGGGTCATACCTGCAGTATATGGAAGTTCCTGGGCTAGCGGATCAAATCAAAGCTGCAGCTGTGGTCTACATCACAGCCACAGCAACACTAGCTCTGAGCAGCATCTGTGACCTACACAGCAACTTTAAGTAATGCTGGATTCTTAACCCACTGAGCAAGGCCGGGGATTGAACCTGCCCCAGACAAGGATTATTTTTGCCAGATTCCCCTGTTTGCTTTCAGAGATGAAGAAAAGCAAGATTGAATTAACTTGGCAACTTACTTGAACACCGGTCTTCACTTAGAATCCACTTGAACTCACTTAGCATTCACTTAGAAAAGACCTGACCTCACAATATACTAAAAGGCACATTATTTCTCCCTTTGTCACTAGCCTCTCAACCAGGTCTTACCCCAGTAAACTGTGCACCAAGCAAAAGCCTTTTACCAAAGTTTTTTTACCCTGCCTTTTATCATCAAAATATTCAGTCTACTGACTTTGGTCAGATACTCAGCTTTATAACTTTAGAAATGTTAATAGTAAATATCCATCCCATTTTTGTTCAGCAACATTTCAGACCTTTCAAATTATTTTAACATTTCCTCTAATTTAACTAACAGTATGAAGTACACAGGGTAGATTTTATGGTAATTTCTTTAAATAGTAAACTCAAACACAAAGACATGTAGTGAATAATCAAATTGCACAGCAAGTTGCTGCAAAGTTAGTCTATAATCCAAGTCCTTGCTCTCTAATCTCATGGCATTCCCAGTGGTGTATCTTTTCTCTATTAGTGGCCTGTTATTTTAATTTTGTGTGGCATTTGCTGTCACTTTATTTCCTATGCTATATATCAGAACATTTAACTTACCTGGATTACCCAATATGCAAAAATATTTTCTTTTCTATGGAGTTCCCATCATGGCTCAGTGGTTAACGAATCCGACTAGGAACCACGAGGTTGCGGGTTCGATCCCTGGCCTTTCTCAGTGGGTTAAGGATCCGGCGTTGCCGTGAGCTGTGGTGTAGGTCGCAGACGCGGCTCAGGTCCTGCATTGCTGTGGCTGTGGCGAAGGCAGGCAGCTACAGCTCCTGTTAGACCGCTAGCCTGGGAACCTCCATATGCCGCGGTGCGGCCCTAGATAAGGCAAAAAGACAAAAAAAAAAAAATATATATATATATATATATATTTTCTTTTCTTAAAGAAACTAAACCATTCCTTTCAAACTCATTCACTGAGAAGTAAGATAATTTTAATAGGAGCACAAAACAGGAAGGAACTTTCTCTAAAAGAATATAATTCTCTACTTCCAGTTTGGAAGATTGAGTTTGTTACAGATTCTATATACTTAAAAACAGTTTAAGATTATTTTAAAAAAAATCTTCCCCTAGAAAGAAGGGGAGGGCATGCATAGGTCCTCAGTCTAAGTAAGGATTCAGAGAGTGAGGAGAGAAAGAAAATTGGGAAAGATAGATTATTCACTGAACTTTGGACATGCCAATCATCTAGGTCTGAAGATAAATCCAAAACTAAGGATGTTCAGAAAATAATCACATTCTGAGTGGAAGAGAGAGAGAGAGAGATAACTCTTTGAAAGAGGAAATACTGAATTTCATGTGCTAACCCTGGTAGGAGCGTAATAAATAGGTAGTACGGAGTCTTCTGAGATGCTGGTTCGCAACTGCGGGGCCCTGGGGCCAACAGCCACACTGAGAATAGGCATCAGCATAATAGGTGTGAAAGACTGCTGTCTCCTTCCCAAAGTGTGCTGCAGAGACCAGAATTATAAGATATGCTCCTTCTTAAAAGATTTCTTGGTCAAATAATTGCTAAATATCAACCACTACAGCAAACCAATGTAATAATTAAAAATCCTGTAAAGAAAAAAGAAAACTCAAACATGTTTAACTACTTTTAATTATGAATTGTTTTAAGCATTCATATACCCACCACTCAGATTAAATACAGATTAACTCTGTGCCTTGTTGATTAACATTTTTTTAAGAAAATAAATTTTCAGATGCAACTGAATCCTCAAACCATTCTCCACCCCTCCATCTCTAGAGGTAACGACTACATTAAATTTGTTGATCCCCTGCTTCACATTTTAACTTTGATTAATTCAGCATTTCCCAAACATGCTTACTCACAGAAACTTCTTCTTATGTAATATCTATTAACAGACTATGGAAGATCTGAAGTGAGTATATAATTTTGGAACACTGATTTAAGATTCCCATATGTCTTTTAAAAAACAAGCTGGTGAATATGCTTCAGACCAAGAGAAATGGGTCAGAAAAGAATGAAGTGAGTTTGGGGCCATAATGAACAATTTTTGGAGAAAAAAACCTCCAGTGTGAGGTCTCCAGTGGACAGTCTAGAACTCAAGAGAAGGCTTCTATAACCAGATATGAAATCAGCTCCGCTCCCCAGTGAACTGGCCAATGGTAGGACACAAGAAGGCTTATCTGGGGTTGGATTACATACTCCAGGATTCACCCACCCTGAGAAAAGAGAGAAACGGTTTCTGTGAAACAATAAACACACTGCGGATTTCCAGAACTAGCTGCAATACAGATGCAAGTTCAACTTCCAGGTAAAACCTACAAGGCTTGATCTAGTCTCCTATGCATATAGGGTTCCTTTGAGACTTGGTTCTCTTGACATCTTCCCCAGGAAGCCCCTTTGAGTTCTCTATGCCTTCCATAAGTTGGGCCTCTTCTCCAACTCCTTTAGCCCCTAACAATTTTGAGTGAAGTTACTGGTTCAATTTATAGTTCATGTCACCCACACCACAGAAACAGGGAAATGGCCATATTGTCCATTCAACTCAGCTCAATCTGAGCCTGATTTTCTTGAACTGAACTGAAGGACAAGGGAGCTCTAAGAAACAAGGTTTAACCAGGGAGAAAATCTGAGTTACATTTCCAGTAGCTTCATATAGAGGTAACCCAAATTCTGGGCTGTGTGCAGTTCTTCAAATTCCATTGCAAATGAGTAAATATATGCCACCCCTTTTACTAATGATAAGGAATAGCCAACTGCTTTGGGTATTTGGAGTAACCTCTTATTTGTCTCCTCTGTGAATGTTTAATGTACTAGAAAGAGCCCTTATTTAGAAGTTCACGGGTCTGCAACCCAGCACTCCCCAGTTATACAGCTTTAGGAGAGGCATCCACTTCTTCTGCGTAGGTATAATACTATCCTCCCCTAGGTTTTGTGCAGGATTATATGAGCTAATACATCTGACATGCTTATCTTAGTGCTTAGCAAGTGGCAGATCTGCAAATCAAGAGCTATTTTTATTACCGTTATTATTATAAATAACCCTAAAACCAAAACAAACAAAAAAACCTGTTTATTTAGGGAGAGCAAGAAATGGATGTTTCAGAGGATGGGAGGTGCTGTAGAAATCTGGTAGAAATCTCTCTAAGCAGAAGAGATGGAGGAGAGTACGCAATAGAAAAGAGGTTAGATGGGCAAATATTGGTGACCTAATGGGGTCAGGAAAGGAGAGGGTTTAATTAATATTTAATCAACATTTCACTAGCCTAGGAAAAGGATATAAGCCTGTGGTTGATTTGACACATAACATTGATGGGTTATTAAATACGCCAAGCATTGCTTTGTCCAAAACCCCCCTCCCTTCTAGAAATTTGAGTAGACAACACAAGGCACGTGGATATTTCCACCCAGTCTCTGGCCTCATCCCTCTGTTAACCTGCAATCTGATGGGAGAAATGTGATGCTATTTAATCCACCAGCTTACAAGGAAAGCCCTGAACAATTTTGTGGGGTCACAGAGGAAGCAAGAGAAAGGGAAGAAGAGTATTGCATAGCTGATGAGGGTACCTGTTAACTTGTACCAGTGTCCTGCCAGTTCAGCAGCGACACTTGGTCTACTTCCTCCAAAGATGCCTTTGCACTGCTCTGCATCTTCTCTGTAATGCTCCTCTATTGTCATCTCTCTATCTGAGCCTTTTCTGTCCTGCACAGCAAGGTTCAAGTTCTCTCTTTTCTATGAATTCTTCGCTGAGCCCTTCAGTCCATGATCTTCCATAGAAAACACTTACTACATTTGAGACTACGGTTGAGCACTTCATACCTGTCTTGCACTGGGATCTTATGTTCAGTTTTACCCAGGTCTTCTCCAATAAGACTGTAAGCTCCTTTAGGGCAGGAACCATGCCTTCTGCATTTCCTTAAGCTGCTAACATAGAAGTGAGGAGGGTAAAACTAATTAATAAGTACCTGTGAAAGGGAATATTTTAAGACCTAACTTAAAAAAAAAAGAATAGAGTGCTTAGAAAATTCTCTAGGGACATAAAGAGCTTTAGAAAACTCCAAGTCTGAATACAGTCACCCTCTCAAATGCATTTAGAAAGGGCTTCCAGTGCGACCCCAGAGAGCCTCCGAAGGTATCTGTCATGTGAGCTTGAAAGGCAGCATTGTCATTATTCAGATGGAAAATAGAATCACTTATGAGATCATGGCTCATTGTCAATTCTCTATATATTTGCATTTATTGTGACAGATGCTGTCGAATCTCATCCTAGCTCTATTATTCTACAGAAATAGATTGGCCCTCTTATGCTATACAATAATAATTAGGGTAATATCATCCATTAACTCTCTATGCCCCTTTCTATATAGAAAGCTCAAAGAAAGGTTTCATGATTGCAAACCTAAACTCTACAACATCAATTTCAACTGGACCCTCACTCTCTCCAAAAGTTTTCATTTTTGACTGGAATATTTCACAGGCTGTTCACATCCCAAAGGGGATTTTTTTTTCAAAGTTTGAGATAATGGGTTTCAGCCATCTTGACTTAGAGCAGAATGAATAAATGCATTTTCTCCACAGAAAATTCATAATGCCTTAAGCTGAGTTTGTGCCTATGACATATTCTTAGCCACGTACTGAATTGCTTTTGCTTCGTTTTTGAGGTTAAATAGGAGGCCTGGAGCCCATAGTAGAAAACCATCATAGGTGCTGGTGGAAAATTTGAAAAAAAAAAGTAAAGAGAAAAGAAATACTGTTCTAGAGTTATCAGGCAGCACAGAGAAAATAGCGCAGTTTCTGAAAAGAGTAGAAACTTCTGCCATCTTTTTTTGATCAGGTGTCCATTGATTACCTATTGTCCACCTTCCCATATCTCATGGAATCACTTGCTCTATATTGATAAGTGATTGCATGTTTATCTTCTCAGAAATATTTATATTTTAAGGAGGAAGGATTCAATGATGTAATGTATTGGACTGCTGTCAATCACTTCTCAGTTGTGTCCCATTTGGCGGCATATGTGGATGCCTCATTACCAATGAGCTAATTGTAGAGTAGAAGTAAGTCAGGACTGCAGAGCCTACGAATATGATCTGATTTCAGAGGGAGAAACAGTAATAGGGAATTCAGAGGTCAGCTCCTGGACATCATGTTAGTTGACAAGACTGGACCCTAGGACTCGGGTTTTGAAAGGATAGCACTGTAAATAATAAGGTGGCATGTTAGCCACATGGTATGGTGTGACATTCTAGACATTTCAGCACCTCATAGAAATTTTAGATTGGGATATTTTTTCTTTTTTTCTGAATAACCCTCAAATAATGCCAAATAGGCATTGACTCCATTAATTCTATAGATAAAGCCAACACACACCCAACAAAGCACAAGAGTTAATTTTCCACATGCATATGACTCAGCAGAAGCTCACCCTGTCACTGCTCTGCACAATATCTTCAATGTGAAAAGAGCTGGAGACATACAGTCTGTTGGTCTTCCCAAAACCACTTCAGGAAACAACTAACACTAGAATAAAACCAATTCCACCAACACATTGCAACAACCTAAACTGTGTACAAAGAATTTCATACACACCTAGAGAAAGATTATCTGGAGGAAAGGGCTTGTCTTTGTCATCTTTAGCTTTTCTCCCTCAGAGGAGTCAAAGGAAGCCCAAAGACCCAGAAAACCACTCTGAAATTTTAAGAACCTGCCTGCCCATCCTTGACCAACTAGTGCTGTGAAGTGAATCAGAATTGCCCTCATGCCACAACTATTTCTGAATCTTGTTTGTGTATCAAGAATAGTAGATACTGAAATTTTACTTTCAGGTTTTAATATATTTCCTTTTTGATTGCCAAAGAAGTTGTAGAAGATTACTTATGCTTAGAACTATGTCTGAGCTCTTCTAGAGAAGACCGGATTTGATACCACACCAATTCATTTACTTTCTTTTCAACTTAGTTTTCAGAATAGCAATTTTTGTATGTATTTATAATGTTTACCATTGCCCTAATGCTAATTTAATCTCTTTGAAAAAAATCTTCAGGCTGGTAATAAATGATACACTGGGCAATAGGGAATTGATAATACATACTGATTTCAAACTCTGACTGAAATTCCAGTTTAAATCTACACTTAGGAATTATTTATATTCTCTTATGTCATATCAATTTAAATAATATCCTACTCACTGGGGCATAAAGAATATTGCTAATGTTAAAGTTTCTGTTTAATATTTGCTAATTGCACATGAATGGGTTATATCAGCTGCATTTAGGGCATTTTTATTTAATTTTACTGTATTAGAAAATCCATGAAGTTAAGTCTCCTGAAATTATTGCTTTTAAATATTGAGTAATAAGAATATTGTCCCCTTGATGCACCCTGAGTCACGTGGCCTTGAATAAGCTTTCTCCCTTTTGCAAAGAAAGAGGAATAGCAGGGTGGTGAGTCTAACTGTTTTAACAAATAAGAGTGATCATACCCCCAACTGAAAATATCAAATATGCTTTTAAAAAACTGTTCCTTCATGGAATATGTGCATAACTGATAGGACTGTATACTTTATAAAACCAAAATTCAATGAAAATTAAAAATGCTATTTACGGCAAAGTTGGTTCCTATCCTACAGGGATGCATATAAGTTATAGTCAGTGCCCTACCTCAAATTCTCAGCCTAACCTTTAATTTTTTAATCCTTCAACAAACTTCAGTTTAAAGCTTCCACAATGTGGCAGAATGGTAATTGTGGAAGGATGCTAAGGTTTCAGATCATAACCACATGTATTTAGAGCTTGTGCCCTTGGTTACATTACTTAACTTCTTTGAGCCTTGGTGGTTTCTTTGTAAGATGGAAATAATAGTCCTATCTTGGAGGGCTTCTTTTTTGGAAAATTAGAAAAATAATATTTTAATATTTCTAATCCATATTATTGTAAATAAATAGTTATATAAAAGGGTTCATAACAAATTTCATCCTTTTTATGGCTAATATTCCATTTTATATACATACCGCATCTTCTTTATCCATTCTTCTCTCGAAGCACACTTCGGTTGCTTCCATATCTTGGCTGTTGTAAATAATACTGCTATGAGCACTGGGGTGCATATATTTTTCTGAACTAATTTTTTTTCTGCGACAGCATGGAACTCTGGTGGTAGCGAAGGTGATGATGCAGGTGATGCTGGTGGTGATGATGCTGGAGTTCTGCTCTCCTTTTCTCAAGCCATTAGTATACCATTAATTTCCATTACAAAATCCATTCTATACATTACTGTGCATGCTTTCCTTTTTGTTGTCATTACTGTCCATAGATCACAGTTACAGCACAGTGATGTAGAAGTAGCAAAGTGAGAGTAATGATGGGTCACTTAATAATGTCATCCCATGGTTCAGTACCCCACCCTTACCAAAATAAGCTGAAAACCTGCTTGGCAAGGTATGATTTCAGGTAAGATTCATGTGTACCTTCAAAAGAGAATGCTCATATATTATGTTTGTTTTTAGTTTTCATCTCAATGAAATATTTATAATACTTCACTGTTGGAAAATAATTGAAGCTTATTTTTTCATCGTTTACATGGATAATTTCATGGGCTTAAATATGTTCTGTTCTATAGCATTTCAAAGAGTTATACTGCCCCTACTTTTCCAAATGTTGCCCTTTTTTTATTAGGATGTGGGGACAGTGGTGATTAATAAATTCTTTTTTTTTTCAGTTTCCAGAATTTTATTTATTTTTTTATTTTTTTAACTTAATGAATTTTATTTCAATTATAGGTGTACATAAATCATCACAAGTCAATTTGATAGATTTTGTGTCCCAAACCCACAGTGCATCCCCCAGATTGTCTAATTTGAAAAGCCAAGGTTTTCTAAAGTCTGTGAGTCATTGTCTGTTCTGCAAAGAAGTTCATAACCCAGCTAGGACAACATTATCACATCCTCCTTTCCTTCAATGCTGCAGTAGTCAAGAATGAGGAAAGCTACCTCTCTCTTAAAAACCATTCTTAATTTCTTGTGGCTTTACACTTTTCACAGAAAGATGATCCAATCCTCACATATCTGTTTGCTTTTTGAAAGTGGACCTAAGGGGGAAGAACCCCAAGAATTAGGGGTCCCATGATGGAATTATATGGTAGTAAAGTAATTGTTTAAATATCAGAAGGCCCTGGAGTTAATAGCTGTAGATTGTTGCCTCTGGGCTGGAAAAGCAAGGAGATATCACTGTATAGCACTGGGAACTATGTCTAACCACTTGTGATGTGTAACCCTGTCACCACGCTGTACAGTTGGGTATAATGTAAAAAAAAAAAAAAATCAGAAGGGAACATGTTCTAGAAGGTACAACATCACTACTGCCTATAGAAGTTACAGGTAAAAAAAATAAAAAAATCAGGTCCAATACAAATAAGAACTTTCTTACAGTAAGATCTGTTAGGGAAATGTACGGGGAATTCCAGCACTGAGTGGAAGCTTCAAAATGATTGTCTCAGGTTTGGGGGCCGACCTACATCTATGAATCTCTGACAATTTCTGGCAACATGACTATCAACCAAGGCAAAGATACTTTGGGATGGAAAAGCTTGTGCAAATTTGTCAAATGATAGGAAATAGGAGGCTGCCTGTCACACACCCACAGGAGGCAAGAACCAGCCCTGCGCCCTTAACACACAACATTAGCAATGTGTTCTAAGGCCTTCCCGTGAAACATTCTTTGCAAGAAGAGATTGTTAATACTGAGTAAGGTAATCTATGAGTTCAGAGAACACATTGAATAGATATTTCTGATTCATAAGGCTAAACATGAATTCTGCCTCAACACATGGCTAATAAACTAAAGCTCAAGAAAGTGTGTGTGTGGACACATCTACAGTTCCTGTTAAAATGCTTTAGTTTGGAAGGTCATAGTTGACTGATGAACAATAACTTCAACTTAATAAATGATGATATTGACCAACCAAGAAATCAATAACTTCTTAATAAATTAAAAGAAAATACAAATTTATCAGAGTTATTTCATCAGGTTACATATTACATTTAAATTACCTCCAAAGTATGATATTTGCCAAGAAAGTAAAGAGCACTGAATATTTAATCAGAAGTGTATTATCAGCACAGCCACGATTCAGAACCAATCTTCCAGAAATAAACAAATACATAGGAAAGGAAGGAGAGAGAAAGAAACAGATTTACTTCCCAACTTAGCACAAAGGCAATGATGCATATGAGAATGTGCAACAAGGCTTGTCCTACAATTAAAAATGTGGGTGACACCTTCATGTACAATATAGAGATATTACAAAAAGGTTTTATATCTTCATATACATATACACACACATATATAGAAACATACACAGCCACACTTAGGGATCAGTGTTTAAAAAGTTTAAGACTGTCATAATTGGTGAAATAGAATATTTGTACCACTAGAATTCAATTTTCTTAGTTGAACTCTTGTGTCTAAAACACTGGGGAGCGGGAAACCAATATTACATATTATTGGTTACTAATGTATGAATGTGAATTATTTTATCAAAATAATCATCATCACTAGGAATGATATACTAGATTGGGAATTTTTAATGCAAACAAGGGAATGTACAAGTTGTAAAACATTCACATTTTGCATGATTAAGACAGCACAACATGTTGCCTGGGGCATTACAGTGTTGCAGAGAGGCACTTATTTCAGTGTTCTGACCTACACACGATCTACATACCAGAATCATTATATGTCTAGAGCGCCTTTTTTTTTTTTTTTTTGGCTATGCCTGCAGCTTGTGGAAGTTCCTAGGTCAGGGATCGAACCCATGCCACAGCAATGACCTGAGCCACAGAAGTGATAATGCTAGATCTTCACCTGCTAGGCCACCAGGGAAATTCATAGGTCTAATACTCTTAAATGGCTCGTTATATTCTCTATGAGCACGTCCTAGATTTGACAAGTACTACTTCCATCTATCCCAAGTACCTACAACCCCCTCTCCCATGCAGCACTTCTTCATGCCCTCATCATTCTCCATTTCATTCCTATTACCTCTTAATTTGCTTTTCTCCACTCAGTCTCCACACTCTCATCATTTATCATTTAGATTTTTGCTTCTCTCCTTAATTCCACATGGTCACCAGAATGATAGATTTAAGATACAAATCAAGGATCTTTATTTCCTTGGGCAGAGGAAAGTATGGTTTGTATGAAATAGCAATGGTACAAAGGATAAGGGTGGTGGTAGGAGGACTTAGATGAGCTTCAGGTCTGGGCAGTATCATACCCACAAAAATAAATGGTCAATCAGAGTTATACCTTAGATGAGGCCCATGCTCTCACTGAGTTGGCAGGGAATTAGACACACAAGGAACAATTTCAAAATATGCGTAAAATTATTCATTGATTTATGGCTGAGGAAGCACTGGAGATCTTGGCATAGGTCTCTCTGGTGAAAGGTGGATGAAAGCATGCCTCTTAGTCAGGAAGTTTCAGGGAAACTCCTCGTGTGCCCCTACCTAGCCCTCAAAGTCGGGGCAGGTAGGTTCAGGCATGCTTGAAGGAATAGAGAAAGACAGAGTTGCCAGCTTTACAGAGTAGGTCCTGACCTAAGTTATATACTCAAGTCTTTTCTTGGAGAAGATGGAAGAGAAATGGAGGGGGAACTGCGGCAAGATGGCGGAGGAGTAAGAGATCGCACTCACCCTCTCCACAAATACATCAAAAAATGCATCTAAATATAAAACAAG
>PVHT021183607.1:6704379-6728219 GCA_004024745.2 Catagonus wagneri
GGGTGGGAGGGAATGGGGATAACTAGTGCTTTAATGATGGAATAGCAAGGAGCTCCAACTGTATTGCACGGGGAACTATATCTAATTACATGTGACAAATCCATATATGTACATGTAATCGGGTCACCACATGGTGCAGTTGGAAAATCTGACAGAAATCTGTAAACCAGCTATAATGCAAAAATAAAAAAAATAAAAAAAAGAGAAATGGAGGGTTGTGGCTTCCTTTCCCCAAGGGACAAGATTTTACACAGTATGGAGAAAGGAAATGGAGGGGAAGTAAAAACTTGGTGTAGCAACCTGTCTATTAAGAAAAACTGACACTATATATGCTCTAGGCTCCAACCCACCGCCCCCACCATCCTGCCCCCAGCAATGATAGGATGGATAAGAAGGATGTGTGCATTTGGGACACAGATACTATCAAATTGACTTGTGATGATTTTTGTACACCTATAATTGAAATAAAATTCATTAAGAAAAAAAGGAGAAGGACATGTGCAGAAGGCAGAGAAAGAGAGAATTTCCCTTGGGTCTCAACTTTTACACACAGTCACTATCCTTGCCACAAGGGCTACCACTTGTTGGGTGCCCACCCCCAATGAAGCTAAGGTGCTGTTGTAATTCTTACCTCCTCTACTTGTACCAATGCATCCAATCCTCATAAAATGTGTACATAGTGGGCTCTACCTATTAGTATTTGTTTGTTTCATGTTGAGGGATTAAAGCTAGAGAGGTTAAATACCTGGCAGGGCTGATTGTAGACATACGTGGAGATTGAAAATGTTTTATATTTCAAGGAAAAATGGTACCGGCAATCAAGGGGCAGCAGGAACAGTAGAGTGAAGCCCTATATAGCAGCTATGGCCAGAGAGCATGTGTCTAGGTGTGATGACTGAAAATGCGGTTCTGCAAGGAGTCTGTTAGGATGGTTGCAGAGAAAAGCCACTGGAGGTCAGGAATCAAAACTACAGGAGACTCACTGTGCCTTGAGCTGTCCACATGCCAGGGCAAGTCTCCAGCAGGAGGGTAGACTGCTTCTCTCCTTGATGCGTGAGGTCAGAACTTCCCACTCCTGACTTACCGCAGCACACAGTGCCTCGCCCTGAAAGATCCCTGCCTTCTCAGCCTACTTGGCTCACCTACTCAACGCAGGGCTCACAAATTAGCAATGCCTTCCCATAGCTTCGAGTTGCACTCAAAGCACCTGAAAGCCAAAACAGTCGTGTGTATCAAAATGGCTGAAATACTGTCTCTAGTCCCATTTGAATTTCCACATCCAGTGCGATGAACTGATTGAAATCTGCCTGCATAAGAAGAAGTCAAGATATGAGCATTTTGGGGACTCCCAGTATCCCCCACTTGATCACTATGCCTATAATTCCCCTATCAGCTTCAGTTGGAGCCCTCCTTCGTGATCCAAGTGTTCGTTTCTCTTGGAAGAGCTGTGGTTGAGACTGGTTTTTGTCACTTCTAGCTGGTTATAAGTGAGAGATTTGAGAGCAAGTACAGAATGGGGAGCAAGGAGCCTGAGGGGAAAGAAAAACTGAAGAGGGAATAATCATGGGACATGAAAGACAAAATAAGAATGTCTTATTTCTACACAGCCCTTCTCAGGAGTAGTCTTCAGCTCTCTTTACTCATTCAGTGCTGGGGCCTCCAAGCCTCATTCCTGTTTGCCCTGGTAAAATGATAACATTTCTGTTAGACAAACCAAGGAGTTTGTAAGGAAGAGGTTTTAGTCAATAAAATCAATATCCATAACTACAATTTAGTTTAGTCATATATTTTATTTCAAACATGGATGGAATAATCTATCTATTGCCACATTACCTCAGTTTCAGCAAGGGTAGACCATGCCTGCATCCTCCTCCAACCCTAGGGAGGAGTTATAAAGTTTTCACTTGGTCGTTGCAAGGCTTGCCCAGCCTCGGGGATCTGTGGATTTTGTTTCTGTCTTTGCTTTTTTTTTTTTCCAAACTAAGACTCAGCTAATGCTTGGAGGAACCTAAATAAATCCTAAAATGCCTCCATAAAGATGATTGGTCCTGGTGAAAGAGTGAATTAATTTGCCAGTTTGGATGAAAAGAAATCATAGAAAATCATTGCATTCAGCTCCTTCCCAAAGCAGAGTTATTTTCAGGCTCCTATTTCCACTTTTTGAACCTTTCCGCTTCCTAGCTGCCCGATGCCTCAGCTGCTAGGAGAAAATGATTTCTTAAAGTCCCTCAGGCTGAAATGTTAGGGAGTAAATGGATCACACCCCAGGAGGACACCAGCATCTAGAATAGCAGTGGCTCCAGTTCTGCGAGACCTGGGTTCACCCCTGGCCCTATTACAGACCAGCTGTGGGACTGTGGGCATGGTACTCTACCTTCTTATTAGCCAGGGCTCTTATTTCCAAGTGATAAAAATTCAACTCCAGCTTTCATGTATAGAAAGGGGACTCTATCATGCTATGTGACTGGGAAATCGAAGGGCTGAGGACTGATTTAGTCAGAACTGGATCCAGTAGTTCAATTGATTCATGTAGTCATTCCACAAATATTGCCCGAGGGTCTGTTTTGGGTTAAGAGCTGTTCTAGGTGCTGAAGATACAATGGTGAACAAAACAGAAAATTTCTAAATACGTAACGTGATAGATGGTGCTAACTGCTGTGGAGAAGAATAGCCTAAGTTTGGGCAGAAGGGCAGGACTTGGTGTTTGGTTTTTTTTGTTTGTTTGTCTGTTTGTGTAACAAGGCAATGTTTGGGTAAAGGCCTGAGGGAAACCAAGTCATGAAATCTTTAAGGAGCTCCATCATTGATTTCACATCTGTGATTGCTTCCATCATGTCTTCTGGCTCTGTTTTTGGCCAGTTATATTCTCAGCAAGTTCACTCCACATGGAAGCAAAGACGATCATGGGAATTTCTGAGCCTACCTGGCCCTGCTTACTCGTCTTTCAGAAAGAGAGACAGCCACTCTTTCAAATTACTGTGAAATTACTTTGATCAACTGGGTAACAAGGCTTTTCTAGACTCCTCACCAGAGTAATGGGGTATTTTGATTGGTCAGCCTGTCTGGTCTGAGAACAGGATAAGCAGGGCTAAATGACTGACAGCCTCACTGGATGAAAAAACTAATAGAAATAAAAACATGGGAAGGGATATTGGCCATAAGAAAATAGTAGGTGTCCATTAAACCACAAATCCCTGGTTTCCTTATCTGTAATAGGAAAATAAATGTGCCTAAATGAAGAATTAAAATGCACAATAGAGAGTGTATGCCAAGTGTCTTATACATAGTAACTTTGTCCTAAGAATCCCATGGGCCTTGTCATTGCTCTGCGTGTTTCTTGCTGGGGGAGGAGAGTTAGGAAGACAGAAATACAGGTTGCTACTACTCTTCTCTATTTTTGGTAGCTGCCGCAACCTACTCTGTCCAATAGGGGTTCTTCCCCCTAAGACTGGCATGCAAACTTCATCTTCCTCCCAGCAGCCCACTTTGTTACTATCACTGAAAGAAGCACTCAAGCCCTTTCCTTATGAGGATTAAACTGCTAATATTTCAAGGGAATAGATGAGGGGATTGCAAAACCGTAAACAATTGAAAGTCATAAATGTTATATATTTTTAAAATCCATATACATTTGATCTCAGGCCTGAAACACATGTATACTGAATGAAAGCCTGTTTTCTGCCTTTATATCTCTAAAAGGGTCTTCACTTAACCTCAGCTTATTTCTGAGATCTCTCCTCTGCCCAAGAAGAAGACCCCAACTTCATAGTAGTCTCTCTCCCTAGCCTGGGGTAAATTCAGCTCAGATCATGCCGTGTTCTTTTATCTCAAAATGTTGAGATTCGGGAGTGACACTGAGAATGGAGAGGAGGGAATGAATCAAAAGTTTTGGTCCACAGCTGAATGTGGGAAGTGGGCAGCAAGAAAGAGGGAAGGAATTAAGAATGATGACTAAGGTCTGATAACATGACAGGAAGTGGTGACACAAGTCACGGCAGGGAGGAAGTCAGGGAAGAAACAAGGTCAGGGAAGTTGAAGGTCTTAAGCTCCTTTGGATAAAGAGTGAGTCGCATGAGGGACATCCAGGTGGAGTGGAGTGACAGCCATGAAAAAGTCATGTCCAGTTTTAATCTGCAGAGAGATGAAGGAAGGACGAAGGAGTACTATGAGACCTGAGCTGCAAAACAGGGGTCCACGTAGGAGAATGAGCATGATCTGTTTGTAAACGTCCTTTGGGAGAGGACATCATTCATACAAAATCAGTATGGACAACACTGTCTTCATCATGCATGGGCTTCTCTTTTTCATGTATGTTTCCTCTCCTTCTGCTGTCAAAGCCCAGTGTGTCAGAGTACCCCACACCTCCTCTCTCCCTCGCAGGGAACTAGGGATGACTGCTTCTCATAGAATAACCCCTGCATCTCTTATTGGTATGCACTCCTAGGTCTGCATTTTACATTCTGGACCCATTTCTTCTCTCAATATTCCATTGAACTCTGCCCTAAGCCCATGCTTTCTGTCCTCGCTTTCATATTTCTCATTAGAGAAAGGGGTATAGAATCACAGAGGAGGTCTATGGCAAGGAGACTCACCAAAGCTTCTCAAAGGCAACCATATTGGCTGATAAATCCTCTGGGTCCCTACGGAGTCAGACCTTTATTACAACTTGGCTCAGAGCTGAACAAAACTGGCATGAATGTTGTAGCTACATCAGGAGCTAAGCTGAGGCTACCCAGAGCTGAGGAGTCCTTGCACACACACCCCTAAATCCATTTATGTTCTAAATGATCAGCTTCAGTGAGGTAACCCTGGCAATCGTCAGGGAAAGGATTACTTGGCTATGCATTACTTTCTTGAATGCGGGTGATGAGAATAATTTTACATGCCCATACGGTTCCAAGACAATTGCAAATGATGGTGTCCAAATGGAGGAAGAAAATGTGATTCAGAGCGAGTCATGGCCCAAGGACAAGTACAGGACCTATCTTGCTTTCCCCCTGCAAAATATCTCCCCTGGGCTTGAAGGTGATGTTTATCAGAAAACGGTTAATTATGACTGTTTTATTTTTACTTCAGTTAGCATTTATATGGCACTTTGTATTTTCAAGGTGCTTTTCAGTCATTTTTATTAGTGAGGGAGGGCAGATTTTCAGGCATAGGGAGAAGAAGGCAAGAGGCTAGGTTTTGTGGAGGAAAGGAAAAATGTTTCTGCAAAAATCATTCTGTCCTCTAAATTTGACTTTCTAAGTGGTGGCTGAGAGACAGGGAAATCATTTGTGCCATATATGTCCAATAGAAAGTCAGTAAGCCAACTTAAATGCCATGGAAGAAATTAGAAATGCCATGCCACAATGCTGTCACAAGGAGAGGAATTCACCCATTCATACAAGCATGCATTGCAATTCATTCATGATAATTTACTGAGGAATGAACACTTTTCCACAAAACCTTGCCTAGGCAATGAAGGAATTCATAGAAATTCAACCCAAGGCCTTCATATTAAAGTATTTGGAATTATTACTCGGAAAATAAAAGAGTCACCTGAAATAATTAAAACCATAAGCAAGCAGTACCGCATAAAAAGAAATCTCCACTCACAAAAGAGAGTGTGCTGCCCTGGATTCCATCATCTCTGCTGCAGCTTCCAGTCAGGTCTTCATAATTTGCCCAGAATCCTTTATTACAAAACAAGTTGAACCTCTTTTCTCTTGTCACTTCTTGCTCTTAGTGAAATTACTATATTGTAAGTAGGAGGTTAGATTGTTGGGAGTATGATGTAATGGTTCAAAGATAAAACCAGGCAATTATGTGACAGAGGAGACAAGAAAAGTGACAAAGATCACGATATTTTCCTCTGGATACAAGCCACAGAATGGAGTCAAAGAGGAAATTGCATTGGGAAGAATGGAGATCATGTGGTGTCCTTTCTTCTAAGTACTAAATATACATTGAAGAAGAATATTGGGATCAGAAAAAAAAATCCTGCACATTTACAAAACGATATCTGCCAGAAAAACTGGGAAGAAGATGAACAAATTTGTTCTCCAAATGAGCACTATTTTCCTAACACAAACCTCAATAGATGCATTTTTTTATTTTAAAAGTTTATTGTAGTACAACTGATTTACAATGGTTTGATGATTTCTATTGCACAACAAAGAGATTGTTTTACATATACACGTGTCTATTATTTTTCAGATTACTTTCCCATATAGATCATCACAGAATACTGAGTTCCCTGGGCTATACAGCAGGTCCCCATTGGCCAGTTGTTCCGTATACCACAGTGTGCATATGCCAATCCCACACCCCCAGTTCATCCCTTACCCACCCCTATGTGTCCCTTTTGGTAACCATGTGTTTGTTTTCAAAGCCTGTGCGTTTCTTTCTGTTCTTCAATAAGTTCATTGGTATCCATTTTTAGATTCCACATATAAATGATATCACATGATGTCTGCTTTTCACTGTCTAACTTCACTTGGTACGATAATCTCTAGGTCCATCCACTGCAAATGGCATTATTTCATTCTTTTCTATGGCTGAGTAATATTCCATTGAATATATGGGTCTTGATTCTGTATCCATTCAGCCAGTCTATATCTTTTGGTTGGAGCATTTAGTCCACTTACACTTAAGGCAATTTATCTATCTATCTATCTATCTATCTATCTATCTATCTATCTATCTATCTATCTATATCTATAGATACATAGAATTTTATTTTTTCCTAGTTGTGTCCTTTTCTATTCTGCCTGGAGAGTTTCCTTTAGCATTTGTTGTAAAGCTGATTAGGCGGTGTTAAAGATATTTGCTTTGAATTCTAAGTTCTCAGATTTTGAAACTGACTTCCTTCTAAAACCCAACATTGGGAGTTCCCTTCGTGGCTCAGTGGTTAACAAATCCGACTAAGAACATGAGGTTGCGGGTTCAATCCCTGGCCTTGCTCAGTGGGTTAAGGATCTGGCGTTGCCATGAGCTGTGGTGAAGGTTGCAGACGTGAGTCGGATCCCGCGTTGCTGTGGCTGTGGCGAAGGCCGGCAGCTACAGCTCCTGTTAGACCCCTAGCCTGGGAACCTCCATATGCCACGGGTGCAGCTCTACATAAAGGCAAAAAGACAAAAAAAAATTAAAAAATTAAAAAAAAAATAAAACCCAACATTGGTGCACTGTTATGAGTGTAAGGCAGGGTTACTGAATGCCTAAGCACTTGAGCTTTGATGACCTCTACTAATTACTGATATATGAACTTAAGGAAATACATTAACTTACATAACACTGATTTCTCACTGTGTTTGGATTGTAACCACCTCATAAGGTTAGTGAGAGGAAGTGAGGATGAAATAAGAAGATATGTAAGGCACTTAGCCCCTCCTCCAATACAGAGTCAGTAAACACTAAACATCATTCTTTTTATATTCCAAATTTACCCAAAGGAGACCGTAAGATTTTCTATTCAAATTCCTTTCAAAGTTCTAGTACTGTGCTTTCCAAAGTAATGATGAAATCAATATTAAAAACAAATCTTTACTAATCAATTGGTAGTAGTTTTAACACTGACAAAACTACAATGCATACTGATTTAAAACTCAGGTGACATTTAAGTGTAGCAGAGGATGAAACTATGGTTTAGCAAATTAAAATTTGCAAATCACACAGTTAGTAAGAGGAGAAACTGGGTCTTGAACTTAGGTCTTTGGACACCAACTCAGTACTGTCTCTTCAAGTATATAAATATAAACATTAATACTAACCTATTTTGAATAACAAGTGAGTCACACCACCAGAGGCCTCCCTCTTCTCCTAGAAATATTTATTTAAAAGAGAAATTTTATTATATAACTTCAAGAAGCAGAGCTCTAAAGATTAGCAATTTTAGAAGATGAGTGGAAGGAACATTTTGGAAGAAAATGAGGTTGTAGATATTCGCAGTTCAATATATAATATATATTGACTCTACATGGTGGCCATTTCTCCTATGACAAGGGTGAAGACAGTTTTATCTATGAGGGGGAACAAACTATTCAAATTGTCACTGGGTACCTTGAACCATTTTTTTGAGAATGGAATGAGCAAAGAACCCAGCCAAAATCTTTTCTAGCAATTCTACATGAAATTTATTGTTTTACCCAATAGCTCAATCAATAAACTTGAGCAGGAGCCAGGAAATGAAGAATTTCTGTTTGCTGGAAACTTTTTGATTTGTTCTATTATCATAATTGATGACCTGGAATCAAGAACTTACTCAACCAGAATATCAAACATCTCATTCTCGCATAAACAGATGCCTCTGAAAACTGACTAGGAAAGTGTTGTCGATTCAATTTGCTTCTCCCTTCCCTGGTCAGTCCCTGCTTCTTCTCCCTGCTTATCCATCTGATTTAAATGCCACTCCATAGAAACATGTGTGGTGGGGAAAGAAGGAGAGATTTGGAGGGGTTTATCCCGTCTGGGTGGTCAGAAAATGCCACTTGCTCGTCAAGGCATGGTCATGGAGGAGGCATTTATGAAACTTCCTTCTAAACCTATTCTACAGGTGTTGTTCTAGATTCCCAACTGTCAACCGATTTGTGGCCCATGGTATTCAATGAAACCGAATGTGTTTGTCATCACCTTTGACAAGAATCTGGTGATTCCTCAATCATACCGAGCTCATGTCTTATGCTGCATATTTGTTCCTGGAGTGATCCCAGCCTGGGACCCTCTACCTCCAGGTTTCCTGATAGCTGACTTCTTTTGACATCCAGTTCTCAACTCAAATAGCAACACTTCAGACAGAGCTTCCCTACACTTTCTGGTTAAACCTGCATCCCAAGTCCTTCCTGTCATATCACCCTGTATTATTTTTTTTTCTTATACCATTTATTACTCTCAGAAACCATCTTAATTACTTGCTTACTATCTATTAAGTATTGATTTCCCTGCTTTGAATCTAAGTCACACAAAGGGAAGGCATTATATGCCATTTTCTCCCTTCCTAGATTAGTGTCTGCATATAGCATAAGCAGTAACCATGCAAATGAAACAAAGAATCATTAGGAATAGAGAAATAACAGACAAAAGGAGTAGAGAAATATAAACATTTGGAGGCCATCAGTTGATAAAAGAAGTAGCTTAATTTTTCACTTTGCTTTTGGTTATACTTTTAGTTGAGTGAATCTAATAAGGAAGGGCAAAAATGGAGCTGAAACCATAGATGCAAAAGACATTGAAAAAAAAGACTGGATGGGAAGCTGTGAATGGTAAGCAAAATTAAAAAAGGGGGAATTACAGAGTAAACTAGGCTCCTAAGTCTGGGAGATGGAAAAATGCAAAAGTCTGTGGTAGAAATGAAGAAGTTGGGATAAGAAACCCATTATGAGTAGGGGGAAGATAAATTTAGGTTTAGAGAATTGAGCCAAAAATAGTGGGAGAACATGCACGAGGAGATGCCAAACAGAGCAGGAAAAAGCAAGCTGGAAACAGATCAAGAAAGTCATTCTGATGACACAAATGAACTTATATATGAAACAGGAACAGACTTATAGACATAGAGAACAGACTTGTGGTTGCCAAGGAGGGATGGGGGTAGATATGGATTAGGAGTTTGGGATTAGCAGATGCAAATTATTACATACAGAATGGATAAACAACAAGGTCCTTAGAGCACAGGGAAGTATATTCTATATTCTATAATAAACCATAACAGAAAAGAAAATGAAACAGAATATATATATGTGTATGTGTGTGTGTGTGTGTGTGTGTGTATGAACCACTTTGCTGTACAGCATAAATTAACACAATACTGTAAATCAACTATACTCCAATAAAATAAATATTAAAAAAAGTCATTCTTCTTGAGGTTATCTTTGGTTAATTCTGTGGGAAATGGGTAGAAGTTCCCAGAAAAGAGGAGAGGGCACTGAAGACAAGCCTTAGGGAATAAGAACAGTAATGGAATTGAGAAGGAAGAAGAGCCATCAGAAAAAGAAAGGAGAAACAGAAAAAATTTATGGAAATCAAGAAAAGAGGGTATTTTGTCAAAATATGAACCATATCTTGGAATCTTATCTCTACAGACAGAAAATAAGGACTTTAAAGGTGAATGCCTTTGTTTATATATGTATGATGAGGAAAGGGTAATGCTGATAAATAAATTTTATTTATTTATGCCCATAATTGATTTATTTAAATGATTTTACTTTATTTAATTCAATTAGCATATAAACATGTTATAATAATGAGATACAAAAATACTCCTTGACCAGACTCACCACCTCCTGCCACATCCCAATGCTTTCATAGAGTTAACTATTTTGTTCATGCCACTCTTGTTTTCTATGATTTTTATCTTTCTAAGATAGAAATATATATAAATTTGTTTAGTTGAATTATAACTTGAAGGTTTTTTTTTTTAACTCAACTAAATTTGAGACTCTTCTATAATAATACATGGATCTGCATTATTCATGCTTACTGCTGAATGGAACCCCAAATAATAGCAAATATTAGCTGCTTATACCTTATTTAACCAGAACCTGCTTCATGAAGACTAATTCCTCTGTTAATGTCTCCTGAGCTCATAGATTTTTTGTCATGGTTTGGGTACCAAATTGTGCAATTGTTGGGGGCTCAGAGAGGGCAGCCCCTCTCACCTGCATCTCCTATGTCAACCACTCAAGGCCTAATACAGGCCTGAGCACAGAGTGAATGAAATGATGGCCAGCTGAATCACAATCCCTCCAGCTGACTCTTTCCTCCATACTTTTCTTCCCTTTTAGAGACAGCTGCCACAAAGTGGCATTGCTGTCACCACCAATGGGATTTGGTGCAGATCCAGAGCTGGCACAGAGCTACAGATGCAAAAGCAAATGGATGCCTGGCTCCTGAGAGGCAACTGGTGGCCTTGTTACTCTTGGCCTCTAGGATAAAATAACCTGACACACAGAGAGGGCAAGCATCCTGCCAAATGTCCTGTTAAACAGTAGCCTGAAGATCTCAAATTTTCCCTTAATCCCAAGGCCTCAGTATGTCTTCCTGTCCACATGCCCCACACAATTCATATTGCCAACTTTCTACCACCACACTGAAATGCTTGCCCGCCACACTCAACAAATGTTATACTTTTCACTTGGTCCCATTCAGTCCCATGTGGTGTTTTGAAAATATGTAAAGGGAAAGCAAGGCTCCAATATTTCTCCTCTCCTCATAAATATGGCATTTTAAATAAGTTTCATACATATTCATCCTTTGCTCTTTCTTTTTTCTAAATGTGCACCTATAGCTTAAGTTTTATTCATGCCCTTCTCTGGTTTCCTGGTTTGAATTGGAAAATTGAAATATAAAATATTAACCCAATAGTAAGGTGTCTAAAACTCACCTTTCAGTGAGAGGCCTGAAAAGACATAAAGACAATCATCAGGTAATTTATAAGCATGATAGTAAAAGAACATATTCAGCTAAACTTAAAAAAAAAAGCCACAGAAGAATCAATCTGTAAACAGAACATCTTTGAGGAGTGAGAAATTGATTTGTGAGAGTAATTTGTGATGTCAGTGTTATTAATTTAGAATCACACTTCACATATTCAATCTTAAGGATTCTCAGGTGGATTAAGACTTGGCCAAAGTTTCTAAAGAACTTGAAGAGCCTTACACATTGGTTCTTCTTGGTCCAGCATAGATGAACTCCATCCAAAAATCATATTTTTTTTCTTCTCTATGTCTCTTTTAAAAAAAGAAACGGAGCAGGAAATCTCACTTAAACAAGCTGTCTCACAACATTTCTGGCAAATCCTGATTCCAGCTAAGTTGAAAATATCTCAAGAGCAGCCTGTCATATAGAATTTCAGTGTTTCTACTCCTGGGAAATGCAGAAATAGATAGATATGTGGGATTCAAAAATCTCCAAAACACCTCTCCAAATCTCCAAACACAGAAAAAGCATTTTAATGTGAACTTAAGGATGACCTGATTTTATGTAAGAAATATAGTCTGCCCCTCATGTATCAGTGAGCTATTGCTGTGTAACAAATCACCTCATATGTCAGAGGCTTTAAATGGTAAGTATTCTTAATTTTTCAGACATGTATGGGTCAGTGGGCAATTCTGTTCTTGGTTGTGCTCAATCATAACTCTTCAGTCAACTGTATGTAAGGTAAGCTAATTCTGCTGATCTTGGCTTGAGTTATCTCACATACCTAAATACTGGCTGGCTAAAGGGCAGTCCAGAATACCCTTGATAGGACAATTGGACTCTCTGCCACATGTCCTCTCACCTCCTTCAGACCATCCTAGGCTTAACTGTGTGATAATGGTATCATTCTGAGAGAGCTCGTAAGTGTGCGAGGTTCTGTAAAGGCCTAGTTTCAGAAGTAGTACATCATCACTGCCACCTTATTTCTTTGGCCAAGGTCAATCACAAGCCCAGCCCAGGTGCAGGGGGTAGATAAGTAGTCTCCTAATTCTTCTTGCAAAGCTACTTTGCAAAGCGTGTGGCAACAGAGACCATTAAATGGGACCGTTAATACATTTATCTACCACATCTCGTTTTTAGAAAAAAACACTTTTTGAAGGATCTCATAAGGATTTATTTTTTAAAGTGTACCCTCCAAAATTCACTGGATCACAACTTCTTCATCGGGAACTCAGGCAATACTGCCAAATCACAGTTCTGTGAATACATAACTTAGCAAAAATTTGGGAAGAAAAAAGGAAAAACAAAAATACATATTAAAGTATTTGTATTTTTACATATACAATAATTACATTTATTATCCTCTGTATCCCATTCCTCAAGCATGTTGGTGATGCATCATTTCTTAAAATACTGCTCCATTATTGTATCCAGAACTTTCTACCAAACCACTATTGCCCCTATACCACAAGTGTAGATGAAGGTGCTTTTTTTCTTACCAGCTAGTATTAACAGAAGTTTTACAGAAAAGAATCAGTATGCATATTCCTTCAACAAATGGTCCTTAAAAGGTGTACTGACTGAAATATTGAGAAACTATGGCTGCTAGGTTACCCCACCAGGAAGAATAACCAGGTGCACATATGTGTACATGATGAGAGCTGGACCCAACTCTCACCTGACCCACAGCAACTGTATGACTTTATTGGTTATAAAATGACTTTGGAAATTTGAAAATAACAGAAACTTTCAAATTGATGAAATATGGCACAAATATCACTGTTTACTGTACGTAGAAATATTTTTCCTGAATACCGTTGGAAGCTTTGATACTCTTGCCCCTATACAGCTCTATCAAGCTTGCTGTCTTTCAAAATGAAGTGTCCTCATTAACATGGTTCCATTTTTGCCTAATTGGAGAATCCAACTGGAATAATTGTTTCCAAGGGAGAAAAACTTTATTTAGGAATCTGGGTGGCATTTCTTCCACAGATGCACATGATCCTTTTAGAGATTCTTAAATTACTGGAATGCAGGGGGTATGGGGTAAAAAGGACACACAGACATAGCACTCAGGGCACTTTTTGTTCTTTTACTATCTTTACCTTTTCAATAAATTAGTGTCTCAAAGTTTAACCTTCATCTATAATCCATCTGGGGCTACCTCTCATAACTCACTCCAGAAGGAACATTAGTGGATGTGAGTTTTCTCCCAGGGATTTGCCCTCCTTCTGTTTTAAATCAAAAAATGCTTTTGCAAATTAGCCGAAGGAGACAGGCTATAAGCTTCCTGTAAGAATCCTTCAATGTGCCCTCTGGACTTTTTGTCTGGCTGTTCTCGAAAGTTGTACAAGTTAGGATGGACATTAAAATCTACATGGTAGGTGTAAACAGCACATGTGGGGACAAACACATCTTCCATAAAAACAACAGGCATCTGCAGAGTTGCCTCAACTGAAATACACAGCCTAAATGCTTACCAATCAGAGAACAGCAGGTAGTTTTTAGATTTTCATGGTGGAAACAGCTTTAAGAGAAAAGGTAGTGCACACCCGTTAGTTTACATACAAGGAAACTGAAGCTAATTATTCTTTCATTCAAAGCTTAGTTATTAAGTGCCCTTGATGAAGTTAAAAACTATTCTAATCTAGAGATACAACAGAACAAAGATCAAGTGACTTATCTAAGGGAACATAGCTGGTTAATGGTAAGCCTTGCATTAGAACTCCTGGGCCCTTACCTCTTGTCCAACACTCTTTTTTCGAAGTTTTATTGAAGTACAGTTGATTTACAATGTTGTGATAATTTCTGCTGTACGACAAAGTGATTTGGTTATACACGTGCACACATCCATTCTCTGTCATATTCTTCCCCCATATAGATTATCACAGAATGTTGGGTAGAATTCTTTGTGCTATACAGTAGGTCCCCTTTGGTCAGTCATTCCATATATCACAGTGTTCTTAACAGAACCTGCACTTTCACTGACTCAAAATATTTTGTAACTGGAGGGGGATAAAAAGCACTTTATATCTTCTGATGTCCTGATCAAATATTTGCCCTTTTAATTATTCACTGACTTCTTAGGGGTGACAGAAAATCAGTAACAGAGGGCTAACTGGCTCCTTAGCAACAGAACTGAACCACCAAGTCGGCAACCAGAGACTCTTGCGTTGAGACATGAAGAAAATTTCCATTTTAAGTATTTCCTCCATTTTTTGCATTGTATGGAAAGTCTTCACACAGTCTTTACAAAGTGCAAAAAGAGCACATGCAAGAAGAAAAATGAACCCTCATTCTTTAGAAAAGTGTTTGTCCAAACTAAACACAACAGCAAAAGTCAGTGGAGGAAAGATGCATTGTAACATGCCAATTTGTGCTGTGAGAATAGGGGAAGTTTAGTGTGCAGTTGTCAAAAAGACTTTCTGAGAAGACCAATCTTGAATTGGGTCTTGAAAGAAATAAAGGAAATATTTACTAAGATTCTAAGCCTCCTTCATTTCATCTTTATTTTTGGTACTGAATGTAAATTTTGTTTTTTTAATTGAAGTATAATTGACTCATAATGTTTAGTTTCAGATGTGCAACAAAAAGACAACCTACAGAATGAGAGAAAATATTTGCCAATGATGAAATTGATAAGGGGATTAACTTCCAAAATATACAAACAGCTCACTCAGCTCAATATCAAAAAAACAAACAACTCAGTCAAAAACAGGGGAGAATATTTAAATAGACATTTCTACAAAGAAGACATACAGATGGCCAACAGGTACGTGAAACAATGCTCAATATTGCTAATTATCAGAGCAAGGCAAGTCAAAACTACAATGAGGTATCACAATTTCCATCATTTTTAATTTTGTTGACTTCTTTTCTTTTTTCTCAATATTCTCAATCATGACACCTCTATCTTGTTTGTTTGATGTGTTTTCTTCAGAGTCTATGCTCCCTTGTGACCTTTCTACCATGGTTTTATTTTTCTCTCTTTTCTTTTCTAAACTGTTCAGGTCCTGGTTCAGTTCCCTTTCCATCCTCATGCTATATCTTACAGGCTTTCTTGCACCTCTGCGTTGTTCAACCTTGTATTTTGATTTGATAAAGGTGTTTATTTTCTACTAAAAAAATCTTGGTGATGTGTTCAATCACATTTTCCTGCTGACTTGTGGTAACATTTTCTCTCAATATCATCCATTGAGATGTACTATCTCATTTTTAGTTCTCTTGTTCCTTCGATCATTTGTAAAGAGAGATTTTATGTACCTTTCTGTTTATTACTCATCTTTAAATGTGGGACTTCTTCCAGAATCAGCTGTTGGTAGCAGGTTGGCATTTGCAGGGATCCTCATTATGGCTGATGGTAGGCTGGAGTATATGAGTTCTCTTGGCTACTTATGACCAGTATTTCTCACTTGCAGTCAAAGAAAGTCCTGCAGGACTTTCTGCAATGCAGACTTTTCTTCAATCCACTTCACAAAAAAAAAAGAAAAAAAGAAAAAAAACAGTTTCCTGCAAATCTATGTTACGGTGTTACCTGAAACAATTTGATACTTTTGGTATTTTTTGAGTTTTCAAGGAAAAGCACGGCAATTATTCCTTCTCTACCAAAGCAAGACTCCTCTGAGTACTCTACCAAAGCCCCATCAATGTTGAGGTTTCCAGGAGTTCCTGTTGTGGTGCAGTGGAAAGGAACCTGACTAGTATGCATGAGGTTGTGGTTTCAATCCCTGCCCTCGCTCAGTGGGCCGGGGATCTGGTGCTGATATGGGTGTGGTGTAGACCAGCAGCTGTAGCTCTGATTTGACCCGTAGCCTTGGAACTTCGATATGGCACAGGTGCATCCCTAAAAAGCAAAAAAAAAAAAAAAAAAAGAAGACAAGAAAAAGAAAAATGTTGAGGTTTCCAGTCTGACTGGTGGGAACAGGCAGTGTTCTGACACTGTCTAGTGCCAGACACTCTCTCCTGTAATCCTTTTGTGGAGGTTCTTTCCCTGTTCTGGAGCAGTTTCCTGACAGAATGCATGGATCAGCATCCTGCTGGATCCTCAGGGTCACCCTCAGCAGATCTCCAGGTTTCTGTCTCTGGGAAACTCTCTCCTCCCTGTCAATCTGTCCTGCCACCTAGACTCCCTCAGATTCCCAACCACATATCTTCAACTCAAGACGTCCACTGAGTTTGTCTAGATTCTCACTCCTTATTTTTCCTATTCTCAAGGAAATAAGCTCGGGACATTGTTGGACTGACTTCATTTGTCTCCCATCTTTCATAGATACCATTATCCATTGCCTGAGATCTGGGTTCATGGAAACCATTGTTTTATAAATTTTGTCTTTTTTTTTTTCAGGGGGTTGTTTCGAGTGGAAGGGTAAATCTAGTCCCTCTCACTCCATCTTGGTCACAAGGAAAAATCTTGGTTATACCGATTCTTTGTTTAGCCTCAACTTTCTTGCTCCTACAGATTTGTTTCAAATAGCATCCAGGAGCGCTCTCTCCATTTCTGCGATTCCAAGAGAAGGAACACTGTTTTTTTTCTTCTGAGTGCCCCACTTAGGCTGGAGACCTGGGGTCTGCCTTTGTTATCTGATATATTCACCAAAGGATCCTTTCTTAGCATGATCCTGTACCACTATTTAACCTTCACTGCATTGTCAGCCCTTCGTCCTGTATTATGGTTAGAATAAAAGATGTTTCCTGAATATGTCGTTCTGCATTTGCTTCCCATTCTCCTTTATTTGGAGAAGGAACGATCATTTTGATTCAGCTTTTATCTCCATTAGTTGAGGACTGTAAGTTGATATACCTGAAAGTCCCTGCACATGGCATGAAGCTTGCTCACTGGGGACAAAAAAGGGACTTTAGCTGATGATAAAGAGGAATGTGAGGGATTTGATAATATCTGAGGGATAATGAGAATGGGGGTGTGATAAGGACTCAGCAGAGCAAAAGGTGTAGTTGAGTAGACATACCACCTATTCGTTATAATTTGAATTAAAGTCTAACTACATAAAATTAAGTATTTTTAGCAAGATATGCATTCAAGAAATGTTTAAATGACCACCCAGATAATAATGGCAGGATGCAGGGCAGGTAGATTAAAGGAAGAAGAAAGACATGTAGGAAAATGAAGCATACGATAACGCAAACATGGCACACAATATTTGTTTGTATTTCTCAAAAGCTCAGCAAGAGAAACAGCTTTCCTCCTTTGCCAGCTTATACTCTTTATCATGGCTTCTATAAAGCATTCACTAATGGAAATAAAAATGAACCAAAACTTAGAAAAATGTGATAGTGTCAAATATACTCAAGGAAAAAATATACTTACTTAGTCATTTTAATTACACATGCAGGGCAAAGCAATTGCTTGCAATTTACTGCTTTGTGCCAAAAACAACTTAATATTAATAAATATTTGTGAGAAATTACTTTGTAAATTTTAATTACTTAACAAAAGCAATAAAATAATTTTTAATTAAAAAGTATACATACTCATAAGTAAAATGACCTTTTGTATTCCAACATAGCAGCTTCTGTTTGAGCTGAAGGCTAACATTTCTGAGCCCCTAATTATGCATAAGTTATGAGGAGAAAAGGGGCTAAATACCATATTGTCTCTTTCCAATAGAAAATTAGGAAAGAATATTGTTAAAGAACAAAAGAGGGATGAAATAATAGTCTTCTTTTTGAGATATTCCCTGTATGCTTTGTAAGGAGCATTAGCTTTGTTTTAAAAAAAATTATTTTATGGTGAAAATCCCGAGTACTGGAGGTTGCTAAAATAAATCTATAACCTTAAAGCCCTGGCTATTACTTTTCTGCTCTTACTACCATGTCAGTCTCCATTGGGCTAACTCATTACAATTCTTAGTGAATGAATAATTGGTATTTTCTTACTGGAAATTGCAACCAATTTGTGGAAATTAGTACTGATGACTTTTTCAACAGACGTAAATAGTGTGATTCTTATTAATAATTCCAACCACTGATCAGCTGTAATTGGAAAACAACAACTTTCAAGGGATGGGTTAGTACCCTGCTTTCCCTGTGTGTCTAGAGGAGATACTTAAGTGGAGTGACCTTACTTTGCCATCCCCGGAAACCTAGACTCTTCTGACTCCCCCTAATATGGCTACAGCAAAAAAATAATAAAGCAGTTTTCCCTTTTTTTACTCAGTTACACAAAATTCTGTCCCTGACTGGTGCAGGCCAAATATCCCTCATTGTTAACACAGGAAACTCTAGAATGAAATTATTCGAGTCTGTTCATGAGCTTTATAACTAGACTCTCTACTGATTTCTTTTTTAAGTTTCTGAAATACTGGGTAAAAATTTCATTGAATCTTACTTCTTCATAGAGCCTCACAGTAGCAGATGATAGGATAGGCAATGAAAGAGGAAGAAAAGGAGATTCTTTAAAGCAGACTTGTTTTCTGAAAGATGATTTGCCAAGTGACCTCCTTAGCCACAGTTCTCCAACTAATTTCAGTCTGAATAGGGAAATAAGGTCAGACAACATCCACAAAGTACACCAGAGCCATTGCTCTGATAACAGCAAATTAGCCCTGGGAAGGAACACATATCAGCCTGAAAAATTCATGAAGATTCAAATCTGCTGCCTAATTAGCCACAGTGGTTGATATAGGAGAAAAAAAAATAGCCCACAACTAACAATGTCAAATTAGGGGCATTTGTTGGACCTTTCCATTGAATGGCTGAATTGATTGAAATATCCAATGGCCAGTTAAATACATACAGTCATGCCCAGTAGAAAGTTTTCCTGTGATTATACCCAAACCTGTGAGTATAGGTGGCTCACATAGCATGAATTTAAGTCAAGTCCACTGTCAAGAGAGATATATATGTTTATGAGCTAGAAAATAGTGATATAAATTTCAAATAAATATGAATCAGGAGCAGCAGAATGACTACACACACAATTTCCCCTGGGATTGGAAATATGCATTCTCTCCAACTTTCTCACCTGTGTATTTATTTTTCTTTTTATGGCTGCACTTGTGGCATGTGGAAGTTCCAGGGCTAGGGGTCAAATCAGTGCTGCAGCTGCCAGCCTACACCACAGTCACAGCAACACCAGATCTGAGCCACATCTGCAATGTATACTGCAGCCTGAGGCAATGCCAGATCCTTAACCCACTTAGACACAACAGGAACTCCCTCACCTAAGTACTAATCCCCTTCCTGCTTATATATATATAATATATATATAGATATAGATATATGCATATATGCATGTATGTGTATATATATACATACACAGAGAGAGAGAGAATATAAACCTATGCCTGAATATGTCTAATGAAATGAATAACTAAACATCATAAATGTGTTAGTTCTCTTGTTCCAAACAAGTCCTACTCCTCTCCAAAATCTTCAGCTTAGCGATGCCCTAGCAATCCTAACAGATGGTCAATGAGAATAAAAGTCTTTATAACTACTCAGACTTGGAGAATTCAGACTAGAGTTGGCACATAGCAGGCTTCTTCCTTTCTCCTCTGTGTGTGGACATTTCAAGAACCGAGGAGGGAAGGGGAATTCTCTGAGAGAAATAAAATATTTATAAGAACAAATGGTGACTATTAGGAGAGCATTTTATCAAGCTATTCTTTCCCATGTGGCATGGCATCAGATAAGGTAAAACTCACAAATAAAAAGTACAAGTACAAGTGTACCTGTTTTTGGGGATCTAGGGAATTAAGAGGTGTCCAAGGGCAGTGGGAACCATCAGAGAAAATAAAACAAGAACAGGCCACTTACCACTTATTCTAGGCTCTAGACTTAATAGAGCAATACAGAGAATCTTGCAATTTCTTTCCTGATACCCAGCACAACTCACCTTGGAAAGACAGAAAGGTCTGTCCAAGAAGAGAAAATCTGCATTTGCTTCAGGCAGTCACATCATATCACCTCTGGGGAAACTCAGCCTAATGATGGATGGATGAACAGAGTGCACCAAAACCCGGAAAGGAGAACCATATTTCATTATTGAACTGTTATAATTGCTAAGTTTCATTCTGAGCATAATTGACTTCCCTGTAATGTACACCTGTTATTAAAGAAAATGAGTTATATATCTCTATAAATATCGATCATATATATATTGTATAGATTATATGTTATGGTATATACATGCACATACATACAGACACACATACACATATATGCTAAGCTATAGTAAGTGTTGAAAGGAAGGACTCCAAGTAATATGTGTGAGTTTATCTGGACCTATGAGTCCAGAAATCACTTTGTGCAGATAAGACATACATGTAAAGTATATCTAATAACACAGTCCAAAATAAAATTCCCAGTGACTGGGGTGGATGTTAAGCAAAGCATGAATTGATCATAGAGTATGGTAAGGTCTTGCGATTTTTTTTTTTTTTTAGGGCCGTACCTACAGTATATTTAATTTCCCAGAGCTGCAGGGTCCGGCCTATGCCACAGCCACAGCAATGCAGGATCTGAGCTACATCTGCAGCCTGCACCACAGCTCATAGTAATGCCGGATCCTTAACCCACTGAACAAAGTAAGGGATCAAACATGCATCCTCATGGATTCTAGTCAGGTTTGTAACCTGCTGAGCCACAATGGGAACTCCCACTCCTTGTGATTCTTAAAAGTCTCTTACAGGATATCTAAAAACTTATTCAATGGATTAGAGGGAAAAACATGGCAGGACAGAGGGTTAGCATAAGAAAGATATAGAGGTGGGTGTGTAAAAATGCTTCTTTGTAGATTAGTGAATGAAGTATCACTGGTTGCCTAAATGAGAGGCAGACCTAACTTACACTTTGCACAATGCAGTTAGAGGGGCTGCCTGACCCTAACCTGGACCTTACCTTTTCTGGCCTCCCACTGTTCCATCCAGGAGCTGCCCTGGACATCAGAGGGAAGTGGAGGATGATGAGCCCCACAAGCTCAACATTTGGCTCAAGGAATATGCTCGCATTGGACCATGACCCAGATCCTGGAGTGGTTAGGGTGCAATGATGTTAGTTGATTCATATGCCTGCTGCCTGCCTAGGTTCGATGCTATCCTCTTTTTTTTTTTTTTTAAACATTCATAATGGATTTTATTTCAATTATAGGTGTACATAAATCATCACAAGTCAATTTGATAGATTTTGTATCCCAAACCCACAGTGCATCCCCCAACATCCCAGACTATCTTATTTGAAAAACCAAGGTTTTCCAAAGTCTGTGAATCATTCTCTGTTCTGCCAATAAGTTCATGGTGTCTTTTTTAGTTTCCACATGTAAGCGGTAGCATTGGGTGTTGCTGTCTAATTGTCTGACTGGTTTCACTTCACATAATAATTTCTAGGTCCATCCATGTTGCTATAAATGTTGTTATTTCGTTCCTTTTAATGGCTGAGTAATATTCCATTGTGTGTATGTACCATATCTTCCCTATCCACTCCTCTGTCGATGGGCATTTAGGTTGTTTCCATGACCTGGCTATTGCATAGAGTGCTGCAATGAACACTGCAGTACATGTGTCTTTTCGAGCCATGGATTTCTCTGGATAGATGCCCAGGAGTAGGATTGCTGGATCAAATGGTAATTCAATTTTGAGTTTTCTGAGGAATCTCCATACTGTTTTCCACATTGCCACCAACAGTGTAATAGGGATCCTTTTTCTCCACACCCTCTCCAGCACTTACTGATTGCAGATTTTTTGATGATGGCCATTCTGGCCGGTGTATTGCTACTCCGGCTTTCTTTTGATGACTGTTTGCATGGAATATATTCTTCCATTGAAACTGTCACTTTCAATTTGTATGTGTCTCTAGAAGTGAAGTGGGTCTCTTGAAGACAGCATATATATGGGTCTTGTTTTTGTATCCATGCGGCTAGTCTATGTCTTTTGGTTGGGGCATTCAGTCCATTAACATTTAAGGTAATTACTGATATATATATTCTTATTGCCATTGTATTAACTATTTGCGGGTTTTGTTGCTCTTTTTTTTTTTTTTTTTACCCTGAAGTTTTGATATAGGGGTCTATATACAAATGCGATTGTTTTAAGTTGTTGGTTTCTTAATTGCACATGCATCTCCAGAGACCTGCATTTGTGCTCTCTTCTCACGATTTCTGATATTGGTAGCATAATTGTGCATGGATAATTTAGTATCCTTACTGTATATATGCCTTTCCTGGTGAGCCTTGTCATTTGTGGTGTTTTTGTTTCTGGTTGTGGCCTTTTCTTTTCCGACTAGAGAAGTTCCTTTAAGATTTGTTGTAAAGCTGGTTTAGTGTTGCAGAAATCTCTTAGATTTTGCTTATCAGTAAAGGTTTTGATCTCTCCTTCAAATCTGAATAAGAGCCTTACAGGGTAAAGCAATCTTGGTTGGAAGTTTTTCACTTTCATCACGTTAAGTATATCATGCCACTCCCTTCTGGCCTGTAGAGTTTCAGCTGAAAAATCTGCTGACGACCTTATTGGGGTTCCCTTGTATGTCATTTGTTTCTTTTCCCTAGCTGCTTTCAAAATTTTCTCTTTGTCTTTAATTTTGGTCATTTTGATAAATATGTGTCTTGGGGTGTTCCTCCTTGGGTTTATTTTATATGGTACTCGTTGCACTTCCTGGATGTGAGTGAGTGGTTTCTTTCCCATATTAGGAAAGTTTACGGCTAATATCTGCTCGAATATTTTTTCTGTCCTCTTTTCTCTCTCTTCTCCCTCTGGCACCCCTATAATATGGATGTTGGTGTGTATAACATTATCCCAGAGTTCTCTGAGACTCAGCTTATTTCCTTTCAATCTTTTCTCTTCTGCATTAGTGATTTCCACTAATCTGTCCTCCACCTCACTGATTCGTTCTTCTGCCTCCTGTATTCTATTGTTGGCTGCTTCTAAGGAATTTTTTATTTCAGTTATTGTATTTTGCATCTCTTCTTATTTAATTTTTACAGCTTGTATTTCTTTGCTCAGTGTTTCCTGTAAATTATCAGTCTTTGCCTCCAGTCTATTTCCAATGCCTTGCATCATCTTCAGCATCAACAGTCTAAAGTCTCTTCCTGGGAGGCTGATAATCTCCTCATCACTGAGCTGCTTTTCCTGGGCTTTTTTCTTTCTCCCTTATCTGAGTTATAGTTTTATGTCTTTTCATTTTTATAGGTTTTTGGTGTGGTGACCTTTTTGCCAATAATAGAGTGGTAGACTCTCTTAGTTCTGGCATTCGCCTCCCCTGTGGCTAAAGTTGGTGTGGAGGGGGCTTGCTCTAAGCTTCCCGATGGGAGGGACTGATGCCTGCTCACTGGTAGGTGGGGTTGATTCCTCTCCCTCTGGTGGGTGGGGCTTTGTCTCTGGATGAGATTAGAGGCTGGCTGTGTGCCTGCAGGGTCTTTAGGCAGCCTGTTTAGTGATGGGTGGGGCTGAGATCCCACCTGGATTAATGTTTGGCCTGGGGCTTCTCAGCGCTGAAGG
>PVHT021183607.1:6729219-6745260 GCA_004024745.2 Catagonus wagneri
GGAACTCCCCCAGGCGTGGGTTTTTGATGTGGGGCTCAGAACTCTCAGTCCTGTAGCCATGTCTCTGTGCTGCAGTTACTTTCCAGTCTGTGGGGCTTCCCATCCAGGAGGTATGGGGTTGCTTCTATCACGTAATTTCCCCTCCTACCTCTTGATGTGGTCTCCTCTTTGTCTTCTGGAGTAGAATATCTTTTTTGGAAGTTTACAGTCCATTTGGTTGAAGGCTTCTCAGCATTTGGTTGTAGTTTTGTTGTTTTTTGGGAGAGAAGTTGAGCTCCAGTCCTTCTATTCTGCCATCTTAATCCAATCTCTCGATGCTATCCTCTTGAAAGACCATTTTGTACATTTTTTTTTTAACCTGAGCATCAGGCCTTACAAAGTGTTATAATTATTCTCACACTGTGCCAATGTTGAAGCAAGCTTTTGAATAGGCTTCTCTATAATAACATTGATAATTAACACATTTGTGCTAAGACAAAATGTTCCTTTTGGTTGCATTTTAGGAAATCTCAGGTCTCTGGCTCTGCCATCTGTTCAAGAGAAGGTACAATTCCATCGCTTTGGGGTACTTGGGCCTCCCCCTGGTTATCTCTTGAATTAGAGCCCATCTGGATGCCAATTCATGGCTGTACTTTCTATGGATCCAAGAAGAATAGCTTTCAGGAAAAAATTGAAAAAAAGTGCTAGGTCAAGTTATTCGGTGTGGTGTTCACCAAATGGCCTTTTCTCTGCTGCTATAGACATTTTAAACTTACAGTGTTAGCTTTTGTATTTTTCTTCATTTACTCTTAATAATTCAAAGGAAAGAACAAAGGAATAAAAATAACGTTGTCAAAACAAATTCAGTTTTGTCTTAGTCAAGCATTTTCACACAAACACTAAAAGAATTTGATGAAGAACTTCTAATAAATATAGTAACCACAATCTAAATAACAGAAGAAAAATAAAATATCTTGGTTAGTAAAGAGCAAAGGAACCCTGTTATTTATTAACCTATCATTGATGAATATCAGCAATGGTGGATGAACTTAGTAAAGTACAGAATTAACAATTATGATCAGCATGTGATCCAGGGAAAAAATAAAATCTAAAATGGCTCAGTTAGACCAGAACATAGAATCTTGCTTGATTTGAATTGGCTGATATGGCTTCTAAAAATCTGATAACAAAACCATCCTTTCAAATCATAACCCTTCTTTTTTTTTTTTTTTTTTTGTCTTTTTGCCTTATCTAGAGCCACACCCGCGGCATATGAGGTTCCCAGGCTAGGGGTCTAACAGGAGCTGTAGCTGCCGGCCTTTGCCACAGCCACAGCAACGCGGGATCCGAGCCATGTCTGCAAACTACACTACAGCTCACGGCAACGCCGAATCCTTAACCCACTGAGCAAGGCCAGGGATTGAACTCGCAACCTCATGGTTCTTAGTCGGATTCATTAACCACTGAGCCACGAAGGGAACTCCCTAAAGTATAACTCTTCTAAGAGCTTTCTGCCTATACATAGTTCAAAGGTAATGCTTCTCAACCCTCAGAACCCTAGGAGGGTCTCTAGAAAGCTTGGTCTTAATTGGGGAGATTGTTTTTCTTAAGGTTTGATTTGGATTAAAGTCTACATTTCCCTGGAATGTGTTACTGTAAATTGGCTTGACCACGCTCACTTAGAGTGACTAAAAAATACAGAGGTAGATTTTATTAGAGAGAACCATCACCAGGAGGGTGAGAGTTGCTGGTTCAGAGACTTTCAGAACAGTGACGGCCAGAGAATGTTTTCTGCTTTCCTGACTCCCAGTAACTGATGTGGGAAGGCTCGGGGACAGAACGATGCCTGAGGATTATTAAGAGGAACTTCAGGGACTTCTATGGAGCTGGGCTACATTGGCCTGGTCTATCTCAGATGTGGCCACTGCGGCTAACAAATCTTTCCTTTTATTTGTCTTCCTCCTCCCTTTGAGAGTTAGTTAACATTCATTTTTAAGATTCAAGACATGGAAATTTCTCCTGCGATATAAAAATGGGAATCTTGGTTCTTAGGAAACACAGAATGGGACTTGGCTCTGATTTTTTCACTAAGGCAGCATTTGTGTGATATTCTGACTTCTTCCTCTAAAAGCATATAAAGAGATTCTGACCATGAATGGGTCAATATCCTTCACCGCACAACACAGCCTTTTCTCTAGGCAGTGCCTCCTTTGGTCTTTGATACATGCTGCAGGCCCCTCGTCATTGTTCAGGCTGTTCCTTATTCTGAAATACCCTTCCATCTTCTCACTTTCCTCCTTTTCATTTATTCTTCACCATGTAGTTACAAGGCTGTCCTTTGGTGAAGTTCTGGTCAGCCGTCTTGATCAAGTGTGAGGTCTCCATTCTCTGAATGGGCAAGGATGCTTATTCAGGTCATACTTTCAACACTTAGCATATTCTGTGTTCTTTACTCCAAAAATATTGACTGAATACAGACTACGTGTCAAATACTGATTTAGATGTTGTTCTTTGTCTTCCTGGAGTTGAAGGTTATTTTTATCCTGTGTCCCTGAAAGTTCCTTAAAGGAGGGATCACTCCGTCTATCTTTTGGTCCTCTGCATGCTCGCTGTACTTAGAAGGGGCTTTGTCAGCCTCTGTTAAATCAAACGGAATGTAATTCTACAGCAAACGTTTCTTTCTTCCTTGGAGGATTCTCTCCCGTAAGATGAGTCCTTGCTTCTGTTAGTATGAGCAGATCCTTTGCCTTCGAATGGAGAACTTTCTTTCTTGGGGGAGCAAACGAGTACTATATATCCTGGGGATGCTGAGAAGACCCTCCTGGCTGGAGTGTTACTGCAAATGTCCATGAATTGGCTTGCAGGGCTTTTTGGTCCTTCTAACATAATGTGTTTACTTGCCTTGTTTTCCATTAATTCACTAAGGCATCCATAAGCCCCCAACATTAAAGAATATAGCAAAGGAAAGAACTCTTAGTTCTGAGGGGGAAAAAGTTACTGGATCACAGCATTGTCATTTAACTACTCTCAGAAATGTCTTCAGAGCATTACTTTTCAGATTGAAGGAGCATGAAAACACAGTGGGAGAGGGCAGAGGGGGCCAAGAGCTCACCGTGATCTCTGAGAGCGTAGGTAGCATTTCCACTGTGTTTACTCTCTTTTAACTGAACTGTGTTCAGTTTGGGGGACTGTGCCTGAGAGACCCTCAATGCCTAACTTTTTTTTAATAAAAATGAATAAATTAAAGAAGAATAAAGTCCAGGTTTGGTAAACGGTGGGGATATTTTCATGGAACAAGATTATCAACCAGAGCTCAGAATCCTTGCCTTGGTTTTGGCTTCTCTGCCTTTCATCAACATATGTGATCACCTTCATCACAAATGTTGATGCTTGCTGTTATTGTGCAATGCAGAACCACCTTCACTCTGTGTCCATCTCTTCTTTAGAGGTTTGCCATGAATGAAGAGACAAAGTTCTCACTTTGCTTTTTTTTTTTCATTAGACCCAGGGTTGTTCTTGGTGCCTAGCTGGGCACATAGCGATGGGCTGAAATGAACAAGAATAAACTATTCTTGTAAGGACGAGTGTGTGTTGCAGCTACTCTACAAAGTCTCTGAGACACTTAATATCCTGAAATGCACCAGCTGGTGTTTCTTGTAGTGCATAGCCCCGGGCATCAACTGCCGTTTCTTCAAGGAAGACATTTTTTAATCGTATTTTCCCCAAATCCCGAAACAATATCTTTTCACAAAAATAGCTCAGAAAAGATTGCATATGAATAAATAAATAAATAAATAAATAAATAAATAAATAAATCATGGCCTCTCCTTCCATGTTTTGTTATAAATATAGATGTACAAACATAAATGTCATTAATTAGCATGGGATGAAGTATAAGCAAGCCCACTTGTTATCTTTTGTTGGTCCTCTCAAAATCCCAAGATTTTCTCCTTAACAGTAAATCCTGATTCAGTCCTATCCACCACATCCTGATTCTAAATCTTTAGAAGTTACTTTGTAGGAACTCATGATTCCCAGCATTTGACTTGATCTGTTACTGTTTTAAAGCTCTTTGGGAATGGGGACTTTGCACTGGGAAACATTCTATTTCCCATAGGTCTTCTTTTTACATAAATTCTTATGAATTTGGGGGTCGATAAGCATTTTGAGGTGCTTATCCCCTCCAAAGCAAGACATGGGATCTTGATAATGGGGTAGAGACTTACATGGAAACCTGGAGTCAGTCAGGGGCATCTCATCATGAAAGCCACTGAATTACGTCCACTGCTCCAAGGCAATGATGCCCAGTCATGGTGATGACCACATGAATAATCAGTCATACTTAGAAAAAGGAAATGTCACCCCTGCAAGGGAAAAAAAAAAAAAAAACACAAAGTGTACTTCCTTTGCTTCCTTCATTTTTACAATAATTTTTCTCACACAGAATATTTTTTTGGCTTCAGTCCAAGTGTACCTAACTGGTGTGGTAGATTACCTTAGCTGTTATGGGAGTCAGTTCTTGAAACACGAACTTCTTCCTGAAAATAAAATAATGCCTTTCCATTTCCAATTTAGACAAACACCCTCCCATAGAATTACAGAACAATTAACTCCCCAGGAAGATGGGTGAGGGACCAAATGATGGCATTTTATTTCATTTTACTTTATTTTAGTTTAGTTTTTGCTTTTCTGCTTTTTAGGGCTGTGTCCATGGCATATGGACGTTCCCAGGCTAAGGGTCGAGTTGGAGCTGTAGCCTCTGGCCTATACCACAGTCACAGAAACAGCAGATCCAAGCCACATCTGCAACCTACACTATAGCTCAAGGTGACGCCAGATCCTTAACCCTCTGAGCAAGGCCAGTGATCGAACCTGTGTCTTCATGGATGCTAGTCAGATTCATTAACCACTGAGCCATGATGGGAACTCCAAATGATGGTCTTTTAGAGAAAGAGAGTCAGGCCTATTGCACCTCACTAGATTCATCCAAAATCACATTATTTGGAATTTAGGAAATCCAATGAGTTTGGGATGAATAAGCAATAACACATCTATTGAAACGAAAAAGGAGTCAAGTCCCATTAAAAAGGGCTATTAGTAAAAATGTCACTCTAGAGTGTAAGGGGTTAACCGGTCAGTTTTAAGTAGTCAGGGTCAGGGAATTCTGCCAGGAGTAGAAAAGCTAGAATTTTAAGAAAGATGTAAATATGAAGTTAAGAGCAGTCAATGGAAAAAGTTATCTAGACGTTACCTATGAGAAAAATGCAAAGTAAAAATGTGCAGCACAGGGTTATCCACTCATACATGTTCATTAAAACAAAAAACAAAAAACAAAAAAAAAACAGTGCAAAAGCAAAAGCCAAAAGGCTTTTTTTCCTTCAGAATTTCCTCAATTCCATTCGTTGGTTTTTTAAATGAAATTGATATTATTACTAAAATCCTTACAAGAAGCTATGCCCCTCATCATGCCTGATACATAAAACATTCGATAATTTTTATTAAATGATATTAGGACAAAGAAAAGCCCAGTTTTATATTAAATTTTCCAATAAATAAATTATTACTATGTTAAAAAACTTGAGTGGATTATAGCATTGGAGTGGGTGGACTTCAAGGGCACCAAGAATTCTTAAAATAATTTGAGGACATCTCAGTATTTACTTCAGTGAATATCTTTAACTCCTTGGGACTCCAATAGTTTTATAGATGGGGTAATACCTGCTTCTCTGTGTACGCCATATGTACCATATGAGAAAATGCACTAAAAACTGTCAAATACTGTAAACCGTGAAAGCATTGCCATCATCATCACAAAGGAGAATAAATCCCAATGAAAACTAGTTTATAAATATATATAACATATACATAATCTATATATTCTAATTATATATTTATATAATATCTGTACAAATATACATATGATATCTATTTTACGTCTGTTATTTCTGGTGGTAGGAGCCCAGCAGATCCTTAAATCTACCTCACCCCAAAGACAAGAGCCCTCTGTCTCTGATACGTCTCCTCAATACACACCAAGAAGACACCTTTGGTGCTCTTAGATGGTGTTTTTCTCAAGAGCAGCATGAATAGGTGCAGTCTTCAATCCCCCATTGCACCATGCTGACTGCATATGACCACTTACTTCATCTCCTTACAGAAGCTGTAGGTTTTTCCGATACTGTTAATCGATGTACCTAACCATCAATAGAGCTACAAGTCATACGTGGGAGGACTATGCTTTGGTTTGGTGTCCACTGATAAGGAGGGCAGAAGTCGTCCCTTTATAGCAAAAGGAGCATGAACACAGAGAATGAGTGGCCAGTGTGTGGAGATTTTGATTGAGGACCTGCCCCATGCCTAATGTGGAAGCCAGATGTACAATAGAGACACGGTCTTATCCTTCAAAACTGATGCAATCTAGTAGAGAAGATGAACACAGACATACGAAAATTAACAGGGAACTTAAATTTTATCCTCATGAATGGATTCGAATGGCCCAGAAGACACGCTACAGGAGTTCAGGGAAAGTAAGCTTAGGCCTTCACCGATAAGGAAAGTTTCATGGAAGGAACCGAACTTGGGCTGTGCCTTGAAAACAACAGGTGGAGTACCTGGATGTGGGAGTTAGAAGCCGAAGGGAGGATGCTGACCCATACCAAGCAGATGGACTGTGTGGGGAATAGCGAGATAATGAAAGGTTCTTGACATCTTGTCAAAGGAGTTTAGACTCAGTGCAGCTGTAAGTAAAGACCCACTAGAGATTTGGAGCTGGGGAATAGCCTGACGATATAAAACAGCTGAAAATACAAAACAGCAATCAGTCTGGGGCTTTTCCCATGGGTATAGAGAAAAGAGGGGATTAATTCAGGTATGACAGACTGAATATTTTCCACACCGTCTGAAGTATAGCCCAGATCTCTGATGCAGAGAGATCCACAACCCTGTGTCCAGTGCAGGTGTGTATCTAAGTTCAAGCTGTGAGAGAGAACTCACTCAGGAGCAAGTCGTTAAGGAGAAAGAAAGCTGTGGATATTTAAAGCAATTAATAAGGGGTAGGCTTAATCCCCAAATTGGACGCTCCTTGAGCTGGTTAAAAAAATTTACAAAAATAGCCCTGTTCACAATTTCTGGTAATTACTCCAGAAGAAATTAACATTTGCCTTTGGGAAAGGCACGGTGGTTACAAGCACAGAATGTGGAGCCAAAGCCTTTAGGTTTAGATCCTACTTCTATGGTTTGCTACCTGAGTGACCTTGAATAAATGTCTTATCCTCTCTAGGCCTCAGTTCTCCTGTTGTAAACTGGAAATGGTCATAGCACTTACTTTAAAACACTAGGCGTTAAGGACATACAAAGCACTATATAAATATTCGTGAATAATAAATAAGTAATACGGAGAAAAAGCAGAATTTCCCTAAGAATAAACAGTTTAAGGTATCATAAAGTTTTAATCTAATTCACTGAAGTGAGGCAAATGTTTTAAGAATTTTAGAGGATTGATTGTAGCAGTGTCTGTCAACACGGGTGGGTGGGGAAGGAAGCAATGAAGATTTTGTCGACCAAGGACATTTAGCAATGTCTGGTGACATTTCTAGTCGTCACAACTGTGAATCAGACATACGGGGGCTGGAGAAGCTACTGTCTTCTAGGGGGCAGAAACCAGGGATACTGCTAAAAATTCTACAATACACAGGAAAAGCTTCCATAAAACAGAGAATCATCTTGGTCAAATTTTTCACGGTGCCAAGGTTCAGGATCCCTGGATTATAAAGGCAGGTGTTAGTATTCGTTACAAACAAGAAATCTTGACAAAACTTCACAGCAGAGTGGGAACAAAAGGAAAGTCCCAAATGCATTCCTCTTACACACTTCTTGCATTCTTTACTTTCCTCTTCTCCCCCACTTTAAATCTCTGCTCACATCGGTTTCCTCTTGCAGGCTGTATATAATGACAGACTACATTTAGGAGTGAAAATTAAGAAAAGTGTTTTTTTTTTTTCAATTGAGCCCGTCACTATGTGCAAACATCCTCGATATGCCTAACTCTGTACCAAACAGAGTGTGCTGTAGAGTAGGGGATGGAGTCCTTCCCCCCAGGAATAATCTCTCTGGTTGAAAACCCCAGAGCAACACTTAGAAAAGTATTAGAGGTCCTCATACAGCTGTGTGTGACTGGGCCTGAGCTCACAGCTTCAAGTCTTCGCAGAGGCGAGCAAGTCCAAGTAGAGTTTGAGAAATGAATGAGAGTCTCTGATGGGTGTGGTAAATGGGATTATCTTGGCTAATGCCAGGTTAGCAAATTCATGGTGCTAGGAATATTCATATGTCCAGAGATGGAGTGGAATTCTCTCTAGAGGTTCTGTTTCAGGGGCTGGAGATATGGGCAAGGTTGGTGAGAATAGGAAATACATTTGGATAAAGATGGAGCCAGTTAAGGCATTTAGATCTGTCCCTAATGGTTATGGGGAAATATATGCTCAAGTTCTTCATGCACAAAAAGAACAAAAGGAAATAATGTGTTTAAAAAGGCTAAGCTGGAATTCCTGCTGCGGTGCAACCGGGATCAGTGGCATCTTGGGAACACTGGAATGCAGGTTGGATCCCCTGCCTGGCAGAATGGGTTACGGATGGAGCACTGTCAAAGCTGCAGCTTAGGCTGCAACCGTGGTTCGGATCTGATCCCTGTCCCAGGAACATCATATACTGTGGGGCGGCAAAAAAAAAAAAGAGACTATACCAGTCTGAAGGTAGATTTCAAGGAAAGAAAAGAATAGGAATAGATCATGCATCCTGCCCTATGAGGTGAGTAGAAGGGCTTCTATCCTGGAGACCAAGGCATAAAGCACAGCCTGCTATATCAACACGCTTCCTGGGAAAGGTGTTGTTTAACCAAGCAACAGTTTTAAGTTTGTACACATTTGCATGCCGAGATGTGCTACCACACAGTGCCATTTACAAACACTGCCATGAGCCCAGCCTTTAGCATGGGGTGGGTATTCATGTTTACTTAGCTATCTGGGCTTTTTTTTTTCTTTTTGGTTACTAAATTATACATGTAAATCAATATGTATCTTGAATTTACATACCAAATGCAAATGGTGCGACTGTCACTTTTTCTCCTGTTCCATATTTGTACTCTGCAGAATGAATACCATATGCACCTTTAGTGAGTCACTTAGGGCCTTTGCCCTTCCTGCATCTCAGAAAATCATTCTGGAGAAAGCAGGTTGAAGAGTTCTCCGAGGCCACACGGTAAGGCCTTTCTGTACATGGCCAGTCAGGATGCTAGAAACAAATAGTTCCTATAAATGGAGGAAACGTGTCCGATATTAGAAAATAGGAAGTGGCGGTAACCGCTGCAAACTGGGAAACGGATGCTCTATTTAAAGATATTAAGTTTAAAAAGAAAAATTAAAGCTGCTGGGAGGTGTAGAACAGAACCGGCCAGAGGGCCCAAGAGTTACTCCTTGGCTGCTATTGTCAAAGGCCATATGTGCAGGCAGAAAATATGCAGGACTCAGGCCATAATCGGTCAGAGGGATTTATTCTGTGTGACCCAATGCCCTTACCAAGGATAAACCCTGGTGCCCCTAGGAAGTCACTGACATATATCTGTAGTGCTGGGCCTCTTGTACGATGGCTCCCTTCTCTTCGGCTGACCTGCCAATCTTGTGAGGGTCCATGACCTTAGTTGGTCTCTTAGGGCAGGATCTAGGACTTTTTTTTGTCCTATATTCCAGCCCATTCACGTTCACTCTCAGAGGGCATCCCTTATTTGCCCTTCTGATTACTCAATACAGTGGTTACAAGTCAAGCTCCATACAGAAATCCCCCTTAGAAAATCCTGCTCTATCTCTAATGAAAAGGAGTCAAATACACCTCAAGACATGGTTGTGGGAAATATTTTGGGACTGAAAAGCAGCTTAGCTTTCCCATTGCCCTCATCTAATTCCACTTCTAAAATGCCACCATGCTATTTCTGACATTGTCTCCTTTCGTGTAAAATAATTTTTACTATTACCTGAATAAAATGGGCAAGATTAATTCTGTGGTTTTTTGAAAACTAAATTTGAGTTTGATCTTTTTCACCAAATCTCATTGCATTTTTTTTTGCCAGTTCTATACAGTTTCCCATTAAGAGCTATCAAATTCAATCAAGGTACTCAATTCTTATGGTTCAACTTTCCTGAAATTCAGTGCACTTGTCTTCTTCTCAATGAACTTTGCTAACTACATGCATAGAGTTGTCATTCAACCCTGGTTACATCCAACCGATGTGTCTCAAGTCTTTCATATCCGAGACAGAAGCAATAAGACCTTAATCATTTGCAAGTGGAAACAAAGTTCTCAGGTCTTTGACAGCTGTGCTGTGCCAGCATCATACATCCTCCTGTCATCCCATCCAACTGGTGCAGAGAACTCCACTCACTTTTCATTCTGACCCGTCTCACTTCTAACCTACAAAGGGGATGCCCTGGGAATCTCACATTGCATTTGAAATGTAGCGGCTAATTTCAAAGATTGAAATATTATGTAATTCTCACTGCTACCTTCAAGGATGAGAGTTAATGTTCAGAATACCTTAAAATAATTTGAACTATGTTTATTTAATTTACTTCCTCCATACCCACGTACTCATAGATCACTTTTTTTTTTTTTTTTTGGTGCTAAGAGAGCAAGCAAACCAATGTACACTGTAATGGAACCACTAATGAGCTGATGCTATCTGCCAACCCCTTTAAAATGCTGCTCCTTTCCCGTTTTGCATTTGTTGGATAACAATTTTAAATTACATTTGCATCCCCAACCCTTCTTCTCACCCCACCTCTCAGGTTTCTTTTCTCCCCTTCTCTCTGTCAACCAATAATCACAATTCTTTCAGAATTGATAGCAGTTCATACTTTTACATGTGGGCACACACATACACACAAACACTAAAGCTGTAATTTAGGACCATGTGGTTTTAGGTTGAAAAATGCATGGGTGTATGTGCACAAACTTTTCTTTCTGTATGCTTTCATCTTTTATTGCCCAACTTCAAAATAACATTTTGAACTTCTATGTCTTGATTTTTAGAATTCTTTGTTTCTTAGGGATTCTTAGTTTCTTAGGTAGATTTTTGCTTGTTTGCTTATACAAAATCTTCAATGTTCATCCTAATGAGGAAAGTGAAAACTTTGATGATGTGTTGAGAAAAATGACATTTTATGGATGGGGCTATCACACCTCTAGCTTCTCCAGGACAAACTTGATTCTCAACTGTTATCCATCATCGTTAGTGGCACCTCTTTTACTCTCAATAGTTTCCTGGTTTGGACCATAAATTATATGGTCAGTGTTATGCCTCGCTCTTATGCACAGTGTAATTACATTGGCCGATGAAATGTGTTGCTAAAATAGTAGTGTATACAAAAGGAAGACACTCCAGATTTTCTTCAGAGTGGGAAGAACATTTCAAAAAGCCCAACTCTAGTTCAAATTGGAAAGTAAACTAATAATCTCTAGCCCTGACACTAATCAGCCACCATCGTTGATGCCCCCCGAACCTCCTCCAGTTATCCCCTGTACACCCCAGATCTTCATGCTCGTTGCTGACTTTCATAGTCTGCTTCTAACTTTGCTATTTGTACCCATATTAAAATACAGCAAAAATTTTTTGAATCTAATAATAAACTCAATAGTATCAGAGACTTGCTCTAATTCAGACATCTGGTGAATGAGAGAAGGAGGATTTGGACTCGAGGCTCTTGACCCCAGGTGTAGTGGCTGATCTGCCACCTTGTGTGTGCCTAACCTCAGATGAGTATCCCCACGTTGTAACACATTAACATGGGGTTTCTGAATTTGAGCCTCTTACACTTTTCATCCCCAGTGTCTCAACCTAATCAACGGAGATTCATTAAGAATCCTGCTGTGTCAGAGCTTTGCACCTCCCCTCCTCCGTGCGTGTGTGTGTGTGTGTGTGTGTGTGTGTGTGGTGTTATTGTTCAGTTATCACCCATCAGGAATCAGGACACAGGAAGGGATGGATGATTTGTCGAACAACATATTTGCTTTTCAAGACCCAACTCACTCCTTGCTTCAGGCCTTTCAGCCCACAGAAAGCTCAAAGTCCACTCAACAAAGAACCTTCCATCTAGCACGCTAAGACTTAAGATATAAGGTCGTAGTGACAACTTATACCTTTTGTCAATTTTTTTCATGTGTTTATGTGACTCTTTGATTGAACTATAAGCTCCTCAAGGGCAGCGTCATGCAGTACTTATCAAAGGGCTGGGCCTTCAGAAGTTGTTGAGTGGACTTGGGCTGTCTACACCATGGGGATGAAACCCTAAAATTTTATGCTTTAGTAAACTGATGCCAGCTTCGAGGAAATGGAAATGCCGTGTAAGTCAGCTTCTTCACCACTTAGTCAGTGTGTGAGACACTCTTTGCACACCTGCTATCACGTAATGCATTGGATATCAGAGAGGAAAGGACCTTACAGATTATCCAACTCTCAGGCTTTGCTTTGCAGATGAAAAGTTGGCTGAAATGTGAAGTGACTTGTTCAAGGACACACCACAAGGCGGTGACACATCTGCACCGTAGAATGGACACTGTCACCATCTCCCCTCCTGCCATCTCCTCTGGAAGCAGAGCAGAGGCTTCAGGAAACAGACTTTGAGGCAGAATATCAATTTCCTAGTCAGGGAGTTTTTGATTTGTCCGTGAAATAGAGGTTTGTGCTCCCTCAATATCATTTCTTGGCTTTTTTTTTCTTATAATTTTAGGATTATTTTTTTTCCCCTCAAGTCATCACCAGACCTGTAATCTCCCAAACTGCTTGTCCACAATCACTGCAGCTCTCCACAGGAGGGAATCATCGGCGGACTAGCTGCCAAAAATCAAGAATATTCTTCACAACATCCTCTGCCCAAATAGATCTCTCGCCCTGGCTTTCCTCACTCTTCATGCTCTCCTTTGGATTCTTACCGCATCTTTCTCTCCATACTGGGTGTCATGCCTGTGGAGGATTAGCCTCTTCCTTTCCCCTCCACAATTCCCTTGCTTCCTTCTTCCCCCGGAGCAGACCTTTGTGCTCAGAAGTTCTATGTTCCACCTGCCTCCAGTGTTTGCACAGCCAATTCCTCCCTCCCAACTCTCAACCCAATAATCCCTGCCCAGGAGTTCCTCAATTATTTCTTCTAGGGCACAAGAATTTCTTCTCCAGGGAATCAATCTCTTTCTGTCTCTCTCTCTCTCTCTTTTTTTTTTTTTTTGCTTTTTAGGTCCACACCCACAGCATATGCTAGAAGTTCCCAGGCTAGAGGTAAAATCAGCTACAGCTGCCAACCTACACCACAATCACAGCAACATGGGATCCAAGCTGGGTCTGAGACCTACACCACAGCTCATGGCAGTGCTGGACCCCCGACCCACTCAGGGAGGCCAAGGATTGAACCTGCATCCTCTTGGATACTAGTGGGATTTGTTTCCTCACACAATGGAAACTACCTCCAGGAAATCTCTTTTAAAGAACCAAATTAAAAATAATGTGACAGAATTCCCATTGTGGCCCAGCAGTAACAAACCTGACTAGAACACTTTAGGACACAGGTCCACTGGCCCCGTTCAGTGGGTTAAGGGGCCAGCGTTGCCATGAGCTGCAGCAGAGGTTGGAGATGTGGCTCAGATCCTGTGTTGCTGCGGCTGTGGCGTAGGCCAGCAGGTGCAGCTCTAATTTGACCCCTAGCCCAGGAACTTCCATATGCAGCAAATGAAGCCCTAAAAATAAAAGAAAAAAATATATATACATATATATGGGGTTTTTGTTTTTTGTCTAGTTGCTTTGCGTAGTTGGTAAAACTATGCTACTTTTCTGTACAATTTGGAGTACATCTCATAGCATATGTGGTCATTTTTATTAAAACTCTTTGGGTTATCAATCTAGTGGTCCATGTCACAACCCGATAATTACAATATTATATTCAAGGTGGAATCAGATTAAATGTTGACTCACAACACTTTGGGAATGGGGTTTCCGTGCCACTCTTAAAAGATGCTATTGCAGCACAAAAGTTCTGACACAAGCCAGCACTCTGGACAAGATAAGTTATGAAATCTAAAAGTTTAAAAAGAAACAGAAACCAAAATGGTGACTTATTAAAGAGAACGACAGAGGCGGTCAGGAGAGAGACTTTCCTTGCAAATTAGTCATTTATCTTTACAAAGAAGAAGATAAATTATGTTTTACAAGGTGCCCAGTCTTTTCACACAGCCCTCCCTGTCCTCCTGCATGGTAAGGCCTCCAGCCGCTGGCATCATTCTCACCCTCCATCTCCTGTTAGCTGTGACCCACCTCAGGGTGACCTTTTGTCTTCTGCTTACTCAAGGCATAAACTTTCCCTCTTTCCTGAGGAAACTTGCTCCATCTTGGCTTTCATTATCCCCCCCATGTCAAAGCTGAAATTTTTCTGAACAACTCAATCAAATTCCTTTCTTCCCTCTTTCATTCCTTCCCCAAAGATCCTAACTTTTCTCCCTGCTAGACTTCAGGAGATTCTTTGCCATAATTGCCAGCCCACCAGATACAAGATGACCAGTGTGTATGTGGCCAGTTTCAAAGGACACCCTGTCCCTTTCATCTAACCAGTCACTTGGGAGGAAAAGTGTCTGCCCCTTTGCCCGTGGCCCAAACAACAGGTGCATCCTTCACCTTGCTCTCCTTTCATAATTACAAGGTAATAATACAAGAAGCTTACAGATGAGGTAGGAAAAAGTCACATACATATGGAAGGAAATCAAGCTTACAAAGGGGGAGAACCGTCTTGGGTACAGAATGGTGTAGGCAGTGGGTTCTAGGGCATGAAGAGAAGGAAACTATCCATATGAGGAAATGGGCCGAGAAGGCTGAATGGAGATTGGGGGTTCCCAGGCTCTTGGCTATGAGAACAGATGACACGCCAGCCTGCCTAGAATGTGCAGAAGAGCCTGATGCCACACCTTCCACTGCAGACTTCCTCCTGGCACCACCTGGCAGCCTGGAGAAAGCCAGGAAGTCACAAGAGCCGGGAACAGGCAGAAGGTGGTTTGGGGGTTAATGAGTTTTGTTAGCCTGTTACTTTAATTGCTATCGTTGTTTCTGTACATATGCCTAGAGGCTTGCAGTGAATGCACTTTATTATTAATATTAAGCATTTTGCACAGCACTTTCTGTTTGCAAAGTGCTTTACAATCATTAATTAGTTATTCCTCCTGATACCCGGTTGAGGTGATCCAGGCCTCATTCACTTCCCTGCTCGCTAATAAACGGAAGCCCAGCGTGTTGAGGTTAAATGACTTGGCCAAGGTCACCAGGCCCATCAGGGAAAGGCTGGGATTACCCTCAGGCTAGGGCTGACGCTGCGAAACCCAGCCACTTCTCTGGGCAGAGTTCATAAATTTTACAGCTAAGTAAATAAATGGAGCCGGAGGCAGAAAAAAAAAAAAAGATGCCAAGGCCTTATGGCAAAAGCCTGGGGACAACCCTGTTACCATGGCACAGGAACGTGAAATTGCTGAGAGAAGACCAAAACTGAACTTCAGTCATAAGAGCAACTTTGCCTCCTTGGTGCCTGTTTAAACAGGTCCTCCCAGAGACCCTGACTGTCCTTGTCTGTCACTGGCTTCTTTGAGTTTCCTTTGCACCTTCCTTTTTAACTCTAAATGCATTTCCTGCCGAAAAGGTCTGCAAGATGTATAATAACACGGTGATGCCTGGAAGAGCAGCGTGTCAATTTAATTCGAACCAATTTGACAAGTCTGATACACTTTCAGGACAGCACCCCACCGCACAGCCACACAAGACTTCTCTTGTTAGTTTCTCTGCCTCTCTATTTTTCCTGCAGGTAATTACCTAGATCAAGAGACCGATTGTAAACGCCTTGCATTTTGCTGACAACACAAAGCTGGGGAGAAGCAGGAATTCCAGTCCGAGAGGCAAGGAAAATGCAACACGATGTGCTTCCTGCTCTAAGCTGCGATGCAGCAAATAAAATTCAGTATTGACAAACGCACATTAATGCCATTGGCCGGGGAGAG